>SOPF01028989.1:0-140574 GCA_012979155.1 Hypericum perforatum | reverse complement strand
TGCAAAAATTTATATTAGTTTTGAAGGAATTAACCATGCAATTAAATTTAATGTATGAACTTGGTTCATCGCATGAATTATCATCTAGAGAATATAATAAGTGTTTAATATATATTTGCATGAACTTGATTTCCTAATGTTGATTGGTTTGGTTCCAATTTAAATGATATTCACTATAACTATTTTATTACGTTTTTAACGATATCCACTATTTTTTTAATAATCCTATGTAATCTTAGAAAATCGTTGTGATGTTAAATTCATTACCTTGGATTTAGAATAAGTTAGATTTGTATTTCGGAAAACTAAAAAAAGGGATATTGATTCTATATGGTGCTGTCACCTTTCATAAAAAAAAATTCGTATAATATGGTAGTCATTACTCATACTTTATTAGTTCGGTGTTCTTATTATGTAAGGTTATTAGGGTTCTGCATGAGTTTATATGATTTTTGGACTTTATTATGTGATCTAATCTGTATGATTTTTGTAAAGCAAGTGTACCTAATTTTAGATAAATTAGTATGACATTTGAAATCCATTTTCCTGTATGATCTATTTTTTTCTACATTCTTTTTGGATCCTTGGCTAGTCTTAGATTTATAGGCTTTGCATGAAGTGTAGGAATTGACTTGGATTGAGAATTGGCATCCCTTTCATCTTTAAGCTGCATTTTGTCTTAGTTTTATATGTGTCATGTTGGGAGAAGTACTTCATATTGATCATATCATCGTTACATTTTTTAGTCTCTGTAACGGATAGTTAGAACTAGTTTGGTATGTGACTTCTGTGTATATGATCTATTACTCATCTAGTTTAAAAGAAATCACAATATTTAGGATATAAGTTTGAGAAAAAAATTTATTTGAGGAGGGAAGAATGTAAGAATCGAAAAAATTTACATAAAAATTTTAATATCTTTGGATATTGTTTTGATCTTGAAATAACATTGAATAGCGTAATATAATTTACCAGTTAACCCCAACTCTAGCTACTTATTTAGGTCAACTAGTACTATAAATATAAGATTAGTAGCCACACCATAAGGGGGGCAAAAAGTACATAATAAGATGAAGGAGCAAAGGTAAGTTAGTTTACAGTTTTTGTGATTTTGTAATCCATGACATGATATATTGAATTGTTGACTTAAATTGGTTGACTACGACTATAGTCTATTGTCACATTTAATTATTATGCCATATAATATAAAAATAGAGAAGCATAGCCCTAATTAATGATGAATCGCAGGAAAACTAGATAGTTACAAGTTGAAATTGTAATGTTGATGCATGTGAAACACACACAAACATATATATATATATATGATTATGCATAAACAATTTATGGAATTAGATATATTAATTATTGTTCTTAAGCGGAATTTATGTTTTATCTTGAGTACAGACGATTCGGTTGGAATTCAGATTTTAATGGGTGTGGTTGTTGGAAATTTGATTTAGATTCCAGGTTTATTTAGATTTTGGAGTGATTTTTTATATGATTTTGTTTACTATTGTAAGTCAATTTTTGTCTTATTTACGTACTCTTTTACAGCTATTCTATCTACCATTAATTAACTATTGTTGTGGACATGAGCTATGAAACTAATTATCTAGTTTTATATAGTTTATAGTATGAACAAGGTTGTGTTCGATCATTTGTGTATTCCTGTTGATAATTGATCAATAATATGGAATGAATGATGACTTTCTATTATTTTTATATTGATGGGACGTGACTTAATTATTTATAGCCGTTTGGACAATTTGGTGTCCACACGTGCATGAAATGAATTCTGATTTAATTTACATTTTCATAAATTAGATCATTATGATTTTGTTATAGTTTGCTTGATTTCTGTTTAATATCGTAAATGAATCTTGTCCTTTTATGTGATTGGTATACTATTTCTTGATGATAGGATGTCGGATGTGTTATTGGATATGATTTGTTAATATGCAAGATGCTCCCACACCAAGTGGACCATGTAGTTCACACATATCGCATAAGGGGCTACTAGGTAACCTTAGGTATGTGTGATCAAGTGGACATAGAGTGTTCGGACTATCTGGAATCGTGGAGAGATACTTTTCTGTCTAATGGGCCCGCTTGCAAGAACAGTGAGTATTTGTCTATGCCCAAGGAGAAACCCAACATGATAAGTATGGACTCTGAAGTACCGTAAGTGAATGTGTTGGGATCATCATGATTTTATTTTTGTTCAGTTCTTGTGTGAGTCCTATTTTGTTAGTTGGTTCAGTAAATTAGGTAAGCGGCCTATGTGTTCATTCTGAAGAGCTTGATATTGTACATATGTTTGTAATTTTATTGGAGTCCGAATTTTGTACTTATTCAATTTGTCAAGTTTGAATTAGTGACATTTTATCTTATGCGAGTGTCGTTGATTGTAAAGTCTAATTTTATATGACTAGATTTGAAATTATGTATATGATTTGATATGAAATATGTGATATTAGTTGATGTATAAGTTGTGTGTGTTTACCGACTTACCGAGATGCATATTCTCATTAATGTGCACTGCTATCTCAGATAATTCGGGGGCCAGCTTCGAGTAAGGACTAGAGGCGAGGACATGCATCATTACACATTTAGTATTTTTAAGATCCTTTGCCTTCACTTTTACCTATACTTTATCTTTAGACTTAAAACTCGATTGTAACTTGAGAACTCAAATGGTCTTACCGAGATTTTTATTCTGCAGCGGTTGACATGCCTAATATTCGGGGCATGACAATTACTGAAGAACTAAATAATTGTTTACTTAAAGTTGAGAAAGAGAAATAATAACGAGGAAGAAAATTTACCTCTACGGTTTCAGTGTATCATGTGAACGCTTGTTCTGATTTCCTTGGCTAAAATCAAATTGTTGTCCGTTAACAAGCAAAAAATTGGAATTCTCCATTGATATTGCGAATAATTGAATGTCAAACTTACATCACTATTCCTTTGAAATATTATATATTCTTATAACCATATGTTAAGTTTTAAAAGAATTCATCAATTTAAAATTTGTATATGTACCAGCACAATGGGTCGTGCTAGTAATGATTAGTGTTATGGATATCACGGGATGATGTATGTCCTTTTTCCTCGTTTGTTATGGATGTACATATGTTTCTTCGTCCTTAAGTTACGTAGGTGACTAGGTCTCGAAGATGTGTATTACACATTTAGCTAGTGTTTACTCTGGTAGTTGTAAACCCGCAGCATGTCACCAGGAACCTGTATATACTCTTATAATCTTAATGAAAAGGTAGCGGCATACTTCTTTTCATGGTATGAGAGATGAAACTAACTTAATTCCTAAACAAAGTCCATCCGCAACAAAGCATGTAACCCTATCCAAAACATGTCGTCTGAAGGTAACAGTAATTTGGGTGTCAATTGCTCGAATCCTAGGGACACTGTTGCCTTACCGATACCTATGAACAGTGTGGATTCACTAACTCCATTCTATCTTCATCGTTTTGATCATTCAGCTCAGGTATTCACATCTGAGTTATTGAATTGTGTCCATTACGTGAATTAGTGATAGGATATGTTCGTTCTCTTGTTTGCAAAATTTTTGGATTCGTAGATAGTTCTCTATCACGACCTGTACCAGATTTGGGAAACTTGAATCATTGGATTCATGGAGATCACATGGTGAAATGATAGCTTCGTAATTCCATGATCAAGGCAATCAGGAGCAGTGTTCATTGTGCCAAAACATCCAAAGAGATTAGGACAGATATTGCTGAATGATTCGAGCAAAGGAGTACCCCTCGAGTTTATGACCTTTGGAGAGTCATATCCTTTCATTGTTGGGTTCAAATGAGTGTTTCAGTTTATTACTGTCACGACCCAAATCGGAAGCTTATTGCTGAATGTTTTATTCATGACTCAGCATTGGGTCATGCTCACCTAAACGGACGAGCCGCGACCCAATCAGCCTCATACGTATATACAAACGCAAAGTACGAAAGCGTAATCATAAATATAAACATACATAAACATATTACAAAATATCCGAACAAAGTCTAGAGTTCGAACTTAAAGTTGTACACTGTACAATGGAGTGACTACTAAGATCACAAAAATAATACCATTCGAAGCTTCAGGAACCCGAAAAGAAGACGACAGGTTCATACGGTTGAACAGACAAAAACTCTTAGGATGTCAACGAAACTCAAAGCCCGTCACCGGTGGAGGAGAGGGTAAGTACTTGGAAGTACTTAGTAGAGGATATTAAAACTAACCTATAATTAACTAACCAACCACATGCAAGGACTCAAATTCATGCATAATCGAATGTTGCCAAAATAACACTTAGCACATCACAAGTAATTCAATATAAACAAATGACAAATTCATAGTTCATACACATAGACACGTTCCGACCCTAAAGTGGCATCGCGAACATCATATCATAGATAGACTTCGAATAGGTCTAGAATGTGTCACTCCCTCTTACAATACTGGGATACCATATCTTATAACGCTTTCATAATCAAACTCCACCGACCATATCATAATCGTACCAAATCTAATGTATCCCCAAAAACATGTGCACATATGCCAATATCTCTGGTTGGTCACGGGTAGACCTCATCGTTTGCCATCACACAAATTGACTCACACATATCATACGCGAATTCATAATCACCAAAACCATATACTCATAATCCCCAAGACTCATATTTGTCAAGACCATGCATAAACCAAAATCATCAAGCACACAAATCAAAGACTTACATTCACCATTCATCATATCAAAGCAACATCGCAAGTTTATAACAAATCATGTTAGCCAAAACAGAGGTTAGGGATAATATCACCCTACCTTAACCAAATTTTGCAAATGCTCCTAAAAGTCTCCCTTCTTCGCTTTACGTTCCTCGGTGCTTAGATTCCAATATGCAATTCACTAATCAAGAAAAATAATCCTTTAATCAACATAAATCCCTCTCACACAAAGAATAAGGAAAATCTACTCTTGAGTCCCAAAAATCATATTTCTACACAAAGTCTCCAAATATGCATAATAGTCCTCTCATCTTCTCACCAAAGTCTAGATCAACATTAAACCTCCTCAAATCATCGATTAAACCTCAACATCCACACATGCTCTTCATCAAGCTCATACCAAAAGTTTCCAACTACACATAAAAGTCCTCTAATCACAACCTCCAAGCATAGATCAACATCTATAACCTTCACATCTTCCATTCAAAATCACAAAACCCTCAAACCCCAAAACCAAAAAGTTGCTCAATCTTCACAAGCTTATACCTACTTCAAGATCAGCACAAGCCCTACCCTTAATTTCAATAAACTTAAGCCAAAAATCAACTTACTCACCTCCAAATCCATGAATCCTTCTTCTTCTTCTTCTTCTCCTCTTCTCTTCTCTTTCCTCGTCTCTCTCTATCTCTCTCTCTCTAATTTTCTTCCAAATGGCTGAGCACAAAATGACCCACTCACAAATCTTCCAAGATATTTAATCAAAAAACTTACTAAAAGTAGTAAAAATACCCATAAGCCACTTGCATTTTTTTACACTTTGATCCTTAACTTTGCAAGTCATTCACAATCACTCCTACACTTCTACTGAAGTTCTAAAAAGTCCTCAAATCAATTCTCAATCCATAATTTTCATAAGACTCATCTTTTCATAATTTCTTCCAAAATTGTCAGAATCGTACCTACACCTGAGCACTCATAAACTCTCCTATGATCCAATCAAATAATTCCTTGAATGCCAAATTTCTCATCATTATGTCATACTCCTCAATGTTACGAACCTATACGAATTTGAATCACCTAAATTGGAGGTAGTATGAAGAAGTTATGAATTTTTGAAAAAAAGTGTGCGCAGCCCAGCGGTCGCTGGGTCCCTTCGGACAGATTCTCTGTCTCCCCCACCCCAGTGGTCGCTGGGAAGTTAGCGGTCGCTGGGTCCCTATTCCGAATTTCACAAAACTCAAATCAACAAAGTCGTAGCTCCAGGTCTAATGGATCTACTAATTTTGAAATTGCTCGATTCGGAGTTGGTATGAGAGAGTTATGATTTTTCTACCGAAAGTCGACGAACTAATCCTATCAATCCTAATACCAACCGAAATCACACGAAACTCAAAAACGCAAGGCTCAAATCACAAAACTCAAAACACAAAAGTCGTAGACTAATGTGTTGCGAACCTACTTGACTTGGAATCATCCAAATCGGAGTTCAGACAAAAAAGTTACACCTATTTCCCCAAAGATCGATGAATTCAATCGACACGGTTTGAGAACCGATTGATGTAAAATAACCAAATGGTCGGACCAAACGGTAGCAACCAAGACAAAGTTTACGAAGGTCATAACAATTACACAAAGCTTCATGGACTCTGTGGTGAAGTTCAAGCCATTCGGCCTCTTCAACGATCCATATATTTGGATTGTGATGATGAAATCCACAAGCAGATACTCAAAAGAAAGAAGAGCAACTCTGCAATTTTTTGTTGTGGTTGAACGATGTGTTCAATATCGTCAAAAGTCAAATCTTAAGTTCCCATCTGACGCCAAGTTTACGATAGGCATACCACCTAATTATCAAGGAAGAATAGCGAAGTGTGATCTAAACTACTCAAGAGGTAGTTCTTGACAATAATGTATTCCATTCTTGCACATCTAACAAAGAAGGAGCACCTTAAAAGATGACCATTGGGAATCGCATGAAGTGTATGTATTGTCAAAAGAGGAGTCACATTGAGGAAAGTTGTTATGAGTTGATAAACTACCTGAATTGATACAAATGTGGTGGTGGTCATGAATTTACTCGTGAAGGTAACTCACATGACAATCATAGGCATGCATTAGAACAATGGGTTCCACCATGAGCAACTCAATTTGTGTTGAAGAGAGCTCTGTTATGAGATTCTTGCAAAAATATTTGAATAACCTTATAAAAAACTCTTTACTGTTAAGAATGATTATGTTAGATTAGGAGTTTTGCGGCACCCCGATACGTTTGCTAATTGGCTAGTAAGAAGTTTTCTTCTTGCCCTTGGATTATTAACTCTTAGGCAACCAATCAAATTACTTGTAATTTGGATTGCATGAATGGTTTTCTACATGATGAGGAACATTCCTTGATATAAAAATTCTTAATAGAGACGATATTCTTGTGCAAGGGGTCAGCTCAATTCAAATCTATGCTGGTTTGAATCTTAATTAGGTTTTGAATATTCGAAAGATCTAGTGCAATTTATTATCAATTAGTCACTTGACTTGGTCACGCCTCTTCTAATAATCTTCATAATACCCCTTCCTTAGCATCTAACATGTTTCCTCACAAACCTTATGATTGTGATTCCTGTATTGGCGTCAAACAAATGTGATTGCCATATTCTCTTAGTACTATTCAGACTATAGAATATTTTGAATTAATTCATTATGATGTTTAGGGGTCTTATAAGATGTTTATACCTTGCGGTGCCCATTATTTTCTAACAAATGTTGTTGACTATAGTCAAAGAATTTAGATATATCTGATTAAATATAGATTAGATGTTGCATGATAGTTAATTGCCTATTTTAGTATGGTTGAATGTCAATTTGGTAGAAAGATTAAGTGTTTGATCCGACAATGAAATGGAGATTTGATTGGCTAATTCGTTATGCTATTCTGAAAATGAAGGAATCATTATTCATACCAGTCGTTCATATACTCCACAACAAAATGGAGTTATCGAACACCATTATCACATAGTAGCTCCCTTCGTTTTCAATCTTACTTAGCTATTGAGTTTTAGGGGGGAGTGCGTGCTTAATTGGTGCCTGACCAAGTTGATAACTATTAGATGCTAATGATCAGAAACCCATTCTAGTGACACCCTTGGTGAAAAATCCTAATAATATTGAAACCCCTGTCCCTACTCAATTATTAGTGCCTGACGAAGTTGATAATTACGGTCCCTCACCCGATAGCACCACCTCAATCATTCCTATTTCAATAGAACTAGTTTGATGTAGCTCTCGCGTAAGACTGTTCCTTCTCATCTTGGCAATTTTGAAGTTATTTACCTTATTTGCTCATCGTCCTACCACTCTTCTCACTTTAAGCAGTAACTTTGTTACTTATCCTTTAACATATTTGTTTGTTATGATAAATTTTCAACTGCGCAATGGGCCTAGTTAACCATAATTATTTCATATTTGAGCCCCATTTTTGTCATGCGGTAGCTAAATCATCAGTTGGCAGGAACGATGCAAAAAGAAATCCAAGCTCTTGCTAATCATACACGGGATGTTATTAATTTGCCTATCGGAAAGAAAGCTGTAGACTTTAAGTAGGTCAACAAGATTAAATTATGTCCTAATGGTAAGATAGAAAGCTCGAGAGTTCAAACAAGTTACAGGTATCAACTATCATGACACCTTTGCTCCCACGTCCAAATTAGTTTTGGTTCATTGTTTTCTTTCAATTGTAGTGAAACAACAATGACTATTTGACCAATTAGACATTGATAATAGCTTCTTGTATGGTGATCTTACCAAAGACGTCTTCATGCCCGCACCACAAGATTCTGGTGACAAACGCATATTTCATCTTTGTAAGTCTCTATATGGCCTCAAAGAAGTCTCCCGTAGCAGGTATAGTAAGTTGGCTTCTACCCTCTTGGCATATGATTTCATGCAAAGCCGAGCGTATCATGCCCTTTTTATTTTTGGTAAGGCAACCTTCTCCTTTTCTTATTGGTTTATGTTGATGATATCATTTTTGTTGGAAATGGCTCTACATCGCTCATCCACACCAAACGTCATCTCAAAAATTCATTTGGTATGAAAGACCTTGGTACCTTGAAGTATTGACTTGCACGTCTAATGGCTTGGTTATAGAGCCGACATAACTATCTTCTTCATATCCTCCATGAATGTGGGAAGCAGGTGGCTCGACCATGCCTTATACCCATCGAACCAAATCACAAGTTATGGAAGATGGGTGATCCTCTTCATGATGCTTCTCATTATCATTGTTTGATTGGTCAGTTGATGTACCTCATAGTCACTCGACCCTATATTATCTACACTATTAATATTTTTAGTCAATTTTTCAATTGCCCAAGTCAGACCTAGCAATGACAGTTAATGCGTTTCTTTGGTTGCGATGGTTACTCGCTAATTTAGGTTCACCTTTGGCCAATCCCATGTAATTATTTTGTGACAATCAAGATGCTTTGTATATCACTCAAAATCATGTTTACCATGAATGGACAAACCATGTCGAGATGGATTACTACTTTGTTCGTGAAGGGCAGAATCAAACGAAATTGCTCTTCGCAAGGTTGTACCACAATTTAGCTAGGGAATATCTTCACAAAAGGGCCTTGGCAGACAATTTTTGTCATCTCTCTATTCCAACCTGAAGAGGAAGTGTTTTGGATATCACGAGATGATGTATATCTCTTTTCCTTGTTTGTTGTGGATGCATATTTGTTACTTCGTTCGTAAGTTACATAGGTGACCAGGTCTCATTAGAGAACTGTGTATTACACATTTAGCAAGTGTATATTCGGGTATTTGTAAACCCTCGGTAGACCAGTAGGAACTTGTATATATTCCTGTAATCTTAATGAAAAGGTAGCGACATGCTTCTTTTCAATTAGCCATATAATCAACATAATATTATATTATTAACCTCATATCTATTCAAAAAAATTGTGACAATATGTATAACGGAAATAATAAAATTCTTCCAACTAACTATGTAACAATATTTTATTTTCAAACAATGTCGAACGACATATATAATGATCTTGCCTTAAAGTAAAAAAAAGATTCTTGTACCATATGCTCCATTTACCTTGAAACCACGTATAATATAACATACCAACCACCAACATTCAAGTACGGAAGCTCCAACAGTATCATCATAAATAGAAGGGCCACCTTGGGATAGACTTCTTATTTTTTCAAGGTTATATAAAGTATATTCCATGGTTGCTTTACGTGAAAGAAAAATGCCAAAACATGATCACGGCACCTGGCGTCTCCCTTTTCTACAAGAAGCTTATGTATGGCCAATGATCGAACCTAATAACTTCAACTCATTCTTTGTCCACCGAGCGTGTGACATGGGCTCCAAGGGAATTTCAGAAGAATTGGAGACCTACGCAGCTCTGGGATTAGACGAATCTGACAAAGGAACTTCGAGTACTCCACGAGTCGTATTGCTTCTGGGATCGATCTTGGAGAGGACCATCGTTGAGCAGCATCAAGATGGATCAGCACGGAGAGATATCATCACGATGTTCCATTGTTCAAGTGCTCCCAACTTGAACATCACAAAGTACCTCGAACGTATATCCAAGTACTCCAAGTGCAGCCCTTCCTGCTTCCTTCTTGCTTTCATCTACATAGACAGGTTTCTTCAGCGAAAGGATGCTCGTCTTACGGCACTAAACATGCACCGGCTTGTGATTACGAGCGTGATGGTGGCTGCAAAATTCTGGGATGATGAGTAAGTTGTTTGATCCTATTTGTAGTCCGATCCAGAGTCGGTGGAAGTTGATGTATTGCTTGGTGGAACTTGCAGGTTTTATAACAATGCATATTATGCAAGAGTTGGAGGAGTAAGCACCGGAGAGATGAATAGAATGGAGATGAAACTTTTGTTTGACCTGGACTTCAAACTACATGTGACAAATCAAGTTTTCAGGAACTACTGTTTCAAGCTGAAGGCGAAATCTACAAGATCCTTCTGAACTGACATGCCTACTACTAAATCTGGATATAACATAATCCTTCAGTGTGGCAACTCTTACTTTTGTTCTTGTAATTATGTACTCACAAGCAAGTTATATAGTGTGCTTACCAACAAACATCTAGATCGACTGGTGAAAACGTATTCTAGTTTCAAGAGGCTTCAAATTCAAGTCCTTATAATCTCAGAAAAAATGGGTCTACTCAGGCTAAAGATGGGTACAATAGGAGAGTTGCAAAACTTTTATTATTGCACAGGCCTCGCGCAATAACAAATTTTATGGTACATCATATCAGTGTACTAAGGCAAATCTTGAAGGTAAGAACCCACGATAAAGATGGAGCTGTAATAAAACTCTTTACAAGTGAGGCACCTAATTTACGAACATTGTACAAACATCAAGGTCCACAGCGTAGAAGAAATCCATCATTCAGCTGGATGAACTTTTCCTTGCAGCATAAACTCGATAAGCTGCCAGCCCCACGATAGCAACGGCTGCTCCAACTGAAAGTTTAAAAGGGAAAACACTTGTAAAAGAAGACATTCAAGCAAGTCAAAGCATACTAATAAGCAGAAACAGAAACGATTTTACTTTAAATGGAATGAAAATATCAACTGAATATAAAGGAAATCCAGCTTCTTTTGAGATCAACCACCATACATAAGCCTATTTACTAGTAATCAACCACCTGGATTCATCTACGTTTCAGATCTAATTAACTACAAGAAGAGGTGACCAAAACCAGAATTACCTGAAACAACCATGAGGGATTGATTGATGAGACGATGATATTGCTTGCGATTTTTCCCGGCTTCGGTCTCGGGGATGCTCAAATGTGGGTGCTCAGCAGCACTAACAATTCTGCGGAAGACATTATTAGTGTCGCCCATCTTGGAGCTGATGGGAATTGGAGCCTCTATTCCCATGTCTTGGGTCACCTACAACACCACGAAGGTAAGAGCAAGAATCTCGGAAAAAATTGATACATTAACATTCAAGAAGACCTAATTGTATAAATGCCGACATATTAACTGTTAAGGACAAAAGCCAAAATCTCTTTATCAGCTACAAATTCATGTGACCTAAGTAAAACATAAACATCATCAAAATATTAAAAACCAAAACTCACATAATTATAAACAATATCACTTTTTTTGCCAAGGGAAGCATCATTTCAAAGCTGCAGAATTGTCTAGAATCAATTTGTGTTCCCATACTAAAGGCCAGTTGATAAACATATTTTAGAGCAAGGCTTAGAGAAAAAATTTGTGGGATCATTCATCACGTAAATCCCAATCAGAAAGTACAGATAAGATGCCGGTACCCGTGTTGATTCTTGTATGGCCATTGGAAACGAGTTCAAGTCATCTTTTGCTGCAACAACAAGACAAGGCACCTCATACCCAGTATCCTCCCCATGACTTGCAACTTCCACAAGCAATTCTGTGGTTCTCTTCCATGAGGACTCATCTGAACTGAAACATTTCACAGAGGCACACATATTATCATTATAGGTTACCAGAGCAACTTCAATAATATGAACTAAAACAGAAACAGGTAAGATCTTACAGAAGACCCAAGAACTCATTTCACTAAAAAAAATATTATCTGCAGACAACTTACCTGTCATATACAAACACTGCTACATCACACACTGCCAACGACTCCCTGCCGCAGAGCAGCTCCTTAACTTTATGCTCAGGAATCTCCCTCAAAACAAGTGTCTTTTTGCTCCCCTATTATTAAAAACAATCAATGACATCACAGAAATTGCAATGTCAAGAAAAAAACCACAAAAAGAAATGGATCTATCACGTTAATTCATCGGACCATTGCGAATTTCTACAAAGACATCATACTTCTGTAGACATGGCATCACACTTACCCCAGGTAGATCTACAGCATTCACAGCAAAAAGCTCATCGGTTGTCGACAAAGAACTGTCAGAATGTGCCCTGAATTAACAATTTTGACAATGAGCTTTACGGAATTCAGCTCGACACAAGAAGAAGCAGGGAGTCGGCTCAGAGGAAAAGAATAAGATCCAGATTCCTGAATTTGGAAAAACCCATCAATGTCAGTCACCTTCCAACCAAAGAGCTCAGCAAAGCAGATTTTCCAGCTTTCTTTGGTCCAAATACAAAGCAATGGAAGACGTTTCTGTCGGATAGTTGCTTCTTGCGATTTATGTGCCTTCTCCTAGTTATATGAACAGCTGAAGCCGGATCACCAGCGTATCCAATGTAGATCAAATTCTCCACAGCAAGGGATGGATCCAGAAGAGTCATAAGGGCCCACTAGAAGTTTGTGATTATCCAGCACAAGCAAAGTGAGTCAGGAACATTTGTTTGTCTGCCTGCATGTGTGAGTGACACAAAGAGAAAGAGGATCATTACCTGTGATAAAAATGCATCAGCTGATAGCCCACCTAATGCGGTTCTCTCTGCAGCATCCTTATATGGCGCTTCATCCCAAGGACTGAATTTGAATTTCAACAAATAAACAAGTTAACATGTTTGAGAAATCAATGTCAATAACATGTACTCTCACACACATAACAAATAACCTGAACCTAAACAAGAAAAAAAATGCTACAATCAGGGGGGCGGAGCCATATGGTTAAGGCCGCTATCAACCATTTGACCCACACAAATTCCATGAGGAAAAACATTGAAAATTTGGATAAAAGGCTTTGTTTATGCCCACCAGAGTTTAAACAAGTTGCATCTCTAAGAGTTTCATTTCATCTTTACAATTTTTCAATAATAAACTCTATTAGTGTCTTTACATTAAACAATTGCACAAAAGTTGCCAACAGAAATCTTTTTTATGTACTTGCCTAATTTTAGCATTTAAAGTGGAGAGGTAATTGGCAATGTACTTCACAAAGTTGGGGGACAATGCAAGTTGATTACCTTTCTGGGGCAGTTGAAAAGATATCATCAAGTTCTGTAGGACGCAGGTTATTGTCCTATTACATATGAACAGATGCAAAACTATAAGTTCACTTAAAAACAAACTCAGAAAAAACCAAGGCAGTCAGAATAAACTCTGACCTTTTTAGAAGTAAAATAAAATGTTAATTTGAAGGGAAGCTAATGAAGTGAAAACATACACTATCACTATCAAATAATTCATAAATATTCCTCAAGTACTCAATTGCTTCATTTGTGAGCTCCACACTCTGCAAAGGCAAAGTGAAAGTAATCAGACCGCATACATTAATAAGGTTCTCCCAAACAAGATGATACCACCAAGGAACACAAATAAGTTACAAGGAAATAAATTCAAACCTCACAACCTAGTGTTAACTGGAAAGATAATATTTGGTAAGTTAAGATGATATCTATCATCATTCAAATTCCCATCTGTAAATCTGACAGAAATAACTAAAATTACAATCCAAAACAGGTCAAGTAAGTTACTGTTTTTCAGAAACCCACAGATTCTGGATAAGTTGTGGATCAGGTTTAAAATCTCCATCAAGTTTCTTGACAAGAATATTTTTTCTGCACAGCGAGGTCCAAGACATATACATCATCCAATTTCTAGTTGAAAACAAAAAAAAGGCATCTTCCATTAATGTTTACAACCAAGGACCATTTCCAATAAACACTAAACCAAACATCAACCCACAATCCACAACCCACAACCCAAATCTCGAATTTTGTTTTTGTTTTAACAAGATGTCACCTGATCAGGAACCCTTTTGAAGGATGGAATCAATTCATCAGCAAGTTTGATGTCGTTATTGTAGCCGAATTTCCTGAGCACAGTCCATGTCGTTTCTAGACGCCCTTTTTCAATAAATAAAGCATGTAGAAAGAGAAATCCGGTCAAAGTAAGACCATGCTCGTTGACACCTCTATCTGTGGCTCCTCCACCTGGCAATTTTTCTTCAACAACTCTTTTGACACCCATAATTTCAGAAGGTTGCAATGGAGCATTGAAACATTTGACCTGGTTAAAGAAATATATATATATATATATATTCAATTCTGAACAGAAACGCCAATAACCTCAAGGATTTCTGCAAGTATAACCTCAAAAAAATATCCTAAATATATAGCCTCAAATGTTATCAAATATCAAGAGTCACACTATTCACTCTAATAGATGGCAAGTGGAGAAATGCAACTCCTTAGAACTTTATAGTTAACACAATTTTCTAAGCTACTTCAGAATACTGGTTGTAGATAACTACAGAAGTAAAATGAAATTTTAACAGAATCTCAACTGAAGCAATGCTCCAACCTCCAGAGTCCCTGCCCTCTCATTAACACAAAAAAAGAAAAAAAAGATAAGCGTAGCACAGACCTGGAAATCATTTAACTCGGCATCACTGAGGGCACCATCTCTGTCATGGTCACAGAGAATAAAGATTCTTTTCAAGGCTCTCACACACCTGGGCTTCAAAGTTTGTGATTCCTGATCAAAAAGCGGTGCAGTGGGATGAAGCACCGCTTTCTGGGCATAGTAGAACACTTCAGGTATCTGATTAAAGAAAAACAAGCGATCAGTTACTCAGCAGCATCAAATATGCACACCAGAAAAAATTCCATGAGGATAATTTCATCAATACTGTTTATAGAACCTCGCACAGGAGTAACAACAGTTTTCCTTCCTCTGTAACCCCATTAAACTAAATCAAAATTGCAAACAACAAATAATATGGAGACGGAAAATTTTGATGTACCTGAATGTGTTTAGAAGCTGAACACTCTATACAGGTTTCAATCTCCCGAAACTGTTGCATAATTGGTGACATCACTTGCTCCAAGCTTACTTGCTGGGCGTCATCTCTTAAATCTAGTTTACAACCGACGACTATCACAGGAACCTTCACCTGTTATCATTTTCGTCAAGCATTAGTTAAGAAAGTCTTTTTACTTCTTCCATTCTGAATATCAGAACTACCCAGTGCACATGAAATTTCATATAACTATTTCCAAGACATATCTGACATGTAATAAAATTAAGATCACCAGTAACTGATGAGTCTCAATAAAATTGATGTATGAGGTAACAAGATAAAGCAGCAAGAGACCTCTAAACGACGCAGCTCCGGGAGCCAGAAGGTACTCAAGCGATCAAGAGTCAATGGCCTATCACATTCATAAGTAAGAACTACCGCATCAGCATGCTTAAGTTCTTCAGCTACTTTACCAGCGTCCTCCACTCTGAATCAATCATACGGAAAACTCATATCAATAAACATATCGTTCACTCTAAATACAGTAATTAGCATAAAGTTAAAAACCGTGTCTAGATATCCATTCTAAATTTAGCTCTACAGCGGAAATTAAAATCACTGCCCCAACTTTTCATAAAGATATTAAACAAAAAGAAATGTCAAATCTCAGCCAAAGATCGACAACAATCCAGTAACTAAAACTCTAATCTTTCCAGAAGAAAAAAAAAAGAAACTTCAAAAATGGGAAGCAGGAACCTAGAGGAGGTATCGATGATGGTGATGGGAACCCGGTCGGGGAAGTAGTCGACGGGCAACCTGGTGGGAGGAAGGACCGGAGGGACGTTGGCGGGGAAAGTTTCGGCAGCGGCGGTGACTATGAGGCTGGACTTCCCGGTCCCCCGGTCTCCGGCCACCACAATCCTCACGTTGCTCTTACCCCCTGGCGGCGTTGCGGTCCCCGCAGCCTTGGCCATCTCAATTGGGGAAAACGCAAAAATCTCAACAAAAAAAACCCTAAATTGGAACGACCGGAAAGGGAGGGAGGAACCAGCGTTGGCTTTGTTTTTCTAAGAATAAAATGAGTGATAAAACTGGGGAGTGATAGTTCCGTAATAGCGACCAACAATGAGGACAGAGATATTATGGTAAATACTAAATACTGCAACCGACTTTCAAATCTCATTCGAAAAGAAATCGCCACAAAGAACAAGGGTTATTATTGGTATTTTTCAAAAAATGTCGGTTTAAATTTTTTATTTAATTTTACTTTTTTGAGAATTGTGGTTCCCTCTACTCAATATATAGCTCGGATGGCTTCTTACCAGTGTTAAGTTTTTTAAAAGTAAATTTATTTTATTTCGCCAATAGAATATACAGAGCGCCGGATTGCAAGGAACAATCGAGAGGCAGAAAAGGAAACAACCAACTACATCATTCTAGTGCACAATTTACATCAATTAGATACCAACAAATACACTCGGATAAGCGTCTGCCTATGAAGAACATCAACCTATCGTGATCAGAATTGATTGCCATCGAACGCGATGCAGTTACTAATACAGCGAAAAGGTACAAAACACCAACAATATGTCAAATTTCGTTGATTTTAAAAATATCCCGAAATCGATAAGAATTTAACCAAACTCAAACAAACATTCTTTATTCAACCAAGTCTCCCCAAACGTCACAAATCACCTCTCCTTCTAATGAGTACATAGAAATCAATTAGAACTGAAATACTAATTGACCAAAGTTATCTAAATAATTGAAAAAATCCTAATAATAAAATAAACGAAAACCAAGTTTAACGGGTACATTAAATAGTTGTATTTTGCCGAAAGTTACGGTCATGTTTATCTAGATAAAATAACGCAGCTTCATCTTCATCATTCCCTCCCTCTTCAAAATGATTCGCCCTCGAATCGAATTCAGTTTGTAATGTGGAAGATTTCCCTAGTCGAGACACGATGGCCGACGGCGGAGGAAACGCGGCGGAGCTGGTGATTATCGAAGAAGAAGAAGAAGAAGAAGAAGAAGAAGAAGAGGAGATGTTCATTGGTGTGGCTGACAATGGCTACTAGCCGTTATAGGCGGTTAAAAGGAGTTACGCGCGTTCCAGGAGAAGAAAAGTAGTGGGGCACGTGTCGGGCTTCGGTTGGATCGTTCCGTGTGGAAAAGTTCAGTTTGGTCCCTGTGGTTTTTCTATTTCGTATTTCAATGTTAAATTATGTCAATTAGGTCCTTGTATTTGAATTAATGTGATGATCGTGGGTAGTTTCTCCTTCCTGTTGGTTTTACGGCAGTTATTGTGATCAATGTATAAATACCTTATGTAATTGTATTTTAATTATGAATGAAATGTCAGTTATGTGTAATTGAATCTGTCCAACCTCCCCTTTCTTTCCATTTCTTCCTTATTCTTCTTAAAGAATCTCTCTTGACAATCTACTAAGAACCTCCACTGAAAGGTTCCTGGTTGATTTGGGTTACGAATTGGTTACAACAATTCTCCATGCTTCAATTGGTATCAGAGCAGAACAAGTGGAGGTTAGTAGTCATGAAACTTGATGAAGTTGCTGAATTGTTCAAAGAACTGAATCTGGAATTGCGACAGGAGATAAGCCAAGTCAGGGTGGAACTGAAAGACAAATACGAAGGCTTAAAAGCTTCAATGGCTGGATTAACAGTCCAGAATAAAAACTTAGCAAAACAAATGGAGAAATCAGTCGATCCAAGTAAAGGTGAGAATATAGCAGAAGGAGTAGAATCGTCTCAAGCAAGAACCAGAAGAGACACTATTGGAGAATCATACTTTCCAAGGTCATATTTTGTTCCAGGGCAATTTGGATGGCATTTGAAACTCAAATTTCCTAAATTTGATGGAACTGAAGTTAGTGATTGGATAACCAAGTGTGAGCACTTCTTCGAGGTTGAAAAGATTGAAAATCAATGGAAGATGAAGGTAGTACATATTCATCTAGAAGGTGAGGCTTGAAGTGATACCGTAATTATATAAAAAGAACTGATCATGCATCGTTGCTCACATGGGAAGAGTTCAAGTCTGTAGTAGAGAAGAGATTTGCTAGTAATATGTATGCCAATCCAATGAAGTTGTTACTTGCTTGCAAACAGACAGATAGTGTGCAAGAATATCAAAGTGAATTTGATGATAGGTTGGCTCTCTTGGACCTTGTAGAAGATCAAGCACTTCCTATATTCCTACACGGACTGAAACCTAAGATTTCAATGGTAATCGAAATGTTTTTCCCTTTATCACCAGAACAAGCCTTCCAATTGGCCCAATTGGAAGAGAACAAATAGAATTTCAATTTGAAGAAGTCAATAGAACTAACTCGGGTTCCATTCAACATGAAGCCACTGCTACCAACTCCTGGTGCTTCGAATGTCAGAGCAGGAACCAGCCAAGGTAACTCTGCTAATTTAAATCAGAGGAGCAGACTTTTTGACAGGGTTAAATCAAAAGAAATTGAAGAAAAAAGAGCAAAAGGGTTGTATTTTTGGTGCGATGAGAAGTATGTACCTAGACATAAGTGTATTAATAAAGGGAAACCTTCATGGTGGAAGGATCTGAAGATGAGGTTGAAGATGCTGATCTGCAAAACAAAGAAGATTTGATTCCCTGTGATGAAGAATCAGAAGCATCGAAACCCATTTTATCAGTTCATGCTTTACTTGGAAGAACATTACAAAGTTACAGAACTATGAAAGTATCAGGACAAGCTTATGGTCAATCTTTGTTTATATTAATTGCCTCAGGTAGCACTCACAATTTTCTAGACAATGATGTGGCACAAAGGCTTGGTTATGACGTGGAAGATTACAAGCTGATGAAAGTCAGAGTTGCTGATGGAGGAGAAGTTCAATATGATCAAATTTGCAGAGATTTTAAATGGTCACTACAAGGTACAGAGTTTACAACTGACATCATGCTTCTCAAGTTAGGAAGTTGTGACATGGTGCTTGGAGTTCAGTGGTTGAAAACTTTAGGAAAAATTCAATGGGATTTCTAGAAGTTGCAGATGGAATTCTTAGTGGATGATTAGAAGGTTGAGTTGCATGGAACCAGGAGAAGTAATTTGAGAGAAAATACTTCTAAGCAGATCGCAAAACTGTTGACTGCAGAGAAGAACCAAGGAGTTGAATTCTGCAGGTTAACTTTAATTAATTTTTTTCCAAATTTGATGGAAGAAGAGGAAGCTGATGCTGGGTTTTAAGATATGCAAGTTGCAGAATTCGAACAATCTCAGATGGATGAATTATTGTCTTGGTTTCCAGATGTATTTGAATAACCAACAGGCTTGCCACCAGTTAGAAATCAAGTGCATCAAATTCCATTACAAGAAGGTAGCAATCCTGTCAATCTACTTCCTGATTGCCATTCAAGTGTTCAAAAAGATGCAGTGGAGCAAATGATTAAAGAGATGCTACAAATTGGTATCATTCAGCATAGCCATAGCAGTTTTGCTTCCCCAGTTGTATTGGTGAAGAAAAAATATGGTACTTGGCGATTTTGTGTAGATTATAAAGCTCTAAATGAGATTACAATCAAAGACAAGTATCCCATTCCCGTGATCGAAGAGTTATTAGATAAACTTGGAGGTGCAATGTGGTTCACAAAGATTGATCTTCAAGCTGGGTACCACCAGATATGTATGGACTCTGCAGATATTCACAAGACAGCTTTTCGAACTCATGATGGGTTATATGAGTTCCTAGTGATGCCATTTGGATTATCAAATGCCCCTGCAACATTCCAAGGAGTGATGAATGATGTATTCAGACCCTATTTAAGGAAGTTCATACTCGTATTCTTTGATGATATTCTCATATACAGCTCAACTTTCTCTGCTCATCTTCAACATGTTGAGTTAGCTCTGCAGGCCTTATGTGAGAATCAACTTTTTGCTAAGAGAAGTAAATGTGTGTTTGGAGCAACTCAAGTGGAATATCTAAGCCATAGTATCTCACTTGGTAGAGTTGCAACTGACCCACAAAAGATTAAAGCTATGCAAGAATATCCAGTTCCACACACATTGAAATAATTAAGAGAGTTCCTTGGCCTTTGTGGATATTATCGTAGATTTGTGCATGATTATGGTTTAATAAGCAGACCATTAACAGTTCTTTTGAAGAAAGATTCTTTCACATGGACTACTGAAGCATATGGAGCTTTTGATTAACTAAAGATGGCTATGGTAAGTGCACCAGTTCTTGCTTTACCAGACTTCTCACAACCTTTTGTGGTTGAAACAGATGCTTCTAAAGGTGTTGTAGGAGCTGTTCTTATGCAATATCAACACCCAATTGCTTACTTTAGCAAAGTAATAGGTCCAAAATTCCTGTCATATTTAGTTTATAAGAACGAATTGAAAGTTGTTGTCGTGGCAGTGACAAAGTGACACCATTATTTATCTTGTAAGCCTTTTTTTATCAAGATTGATCACAAAAGCTTGAAATACCTTTTGACTCAGAAATTAACTACAGTAAGTCAGTGTTCTTGATTAGCAAAGCTCATGAGTTATGACTTTGAAATTCTTTACAAGAAGGGATCTGAAAATGCTGCAGCAGATGCTCTCTCTCGGATTCTAAGTGGTGACTACTTCTCTTGTAAAGTTAATATTGATGATCTGCTGGAAAATCCTGAATTTATTGCTCTTTGTACTTATAGTGTAGATGAGTTTATGGATGCCATTATTGCTAATTATGAAAAAGACCCTCGAATACAAGAATGGATTTCTTTTTTGCAGAACAAAGAAGATTTGAAGGCAATGTATGTCTTAAGAGGAGGGAAATTGTTCCGAAGAGGATGACTGGTCGTTGGGCCAGATCTTCAAGTTCGTAAGAGATTACTTATAGTCTATCATGGATCTTCATCTGGTGGTCACTCTGGAGTTCAAGTACATATAAGAGGATGCAAAGTGTTCTTTTCTGGAGGGGACTGGAAAAAGATGTTAGGTGTTACGTACGAGCTTGTCTTACTTGTCAACAATGTAAATATGATAATGCAGCTTCTATTACAGAGGCAATATGGCAATGCATTTTGCTTGACTTCATTGAAGGTCTTTCTCCCTCTTGTGGTTATACTACCATCCTAGTTGTTGTCGACAGGTTGAGAAAATATAGTCACTTCATCCTTCTTCAGCATCCATTCACTATGGCAACTGTGGCTCGTGCTTTCTTAGACAATATCTACAAGCTCCATGGTTTACCAGAGATCATCATCAGTGACAGAGACCCTGTCTTCCTTGGCTCTTTCTGGCAAGAATTGTTTAAACTCCAAGGTGTTGATCTTTGGATGTCCACATCCTACTATCCGCAAACTGATGGACAAACAGAAATTGTCAACAAATATTTAGAGACATATTTGCGTTGTATGACACTCGACAAGCCAAATGATTAGAGCAATTGGATTGCTCTTGCTGAGTTTTGGTGCAACAGCAACTTCCATACTTCAGCAAGCATCTCTCCTTTTGAAGCCCTGTATGGACAAGCACCTCCTCTTCACCTTCCATATTTTGCTGGTGATTCTCCACTAAAAGTTATTGATCATTTCTTATTAGCCAGAGAAGATAATCTCAAGCTTCTGAAGTTTCATCTTGAACGAGCACAGTATCAAATGAAGCAACAGGCAGACAAGAAAAGGTCTGATCGAGTTTTCCAAATTGGTGATTTTGTTCTCTTAAAGCTACAACCATATCGACAACACTCTCTTAAGCAAAGAGCTAACAACAAACTCTCTCCACGTTATTTTGGCCCTTATCGCATCGTAGACAAGAAGGGTGCAGTTGCATACACCTTGGATTTGCCATCTTCTACCAACATTCATCCTACATTTCATGTCTCGCAATTGAAGTTATTTGTAGGTGATATTACAGCACCACAATAGATGTTCCATTGCACTATTTTCCAGATAAAGAGCCTGAGATGATTTTGGATCGTCGTTTAGTCAAACATCAAAATCATGCTAAAGGACAGGTTCTTATCAAGTGGATTGGTTCCCCAGTTAGTGATGCTTCTTGGGAATTCTACAAAGACATCAAGGCACGATTTTTGAGTAGTTCCTTGTGGGTAAGGAACTTAAGCAGGGAGGAATGTAATATGGAAGATTTCCCTAGTCCAGATACGGTGGCCGACGGTGGAGGAAGCGCAGCAGAGCTGGTGATTATCGAAGAAGAAGAAGAAGAGGAGATGTTCATTGGTGTGGCTGACAACGGCTACTAGCCATTATAGGTGGTTAAAAGGAATTACGCGCGTTCTAAGAGAAGAAGAGTAGTGGAGCATGTGTTGGGCTTCGGTTGGATCGTTCTGTGTGGAAAAGTTCAGTTTGGTCCTTATGGTTTTCGTATTTTGTATTTCAATGTTAAATTTTGTCAATTAGGTTCTTGTATTTGAATTAATGTGATGATCGTGAGTAGTTTCTCCTTCCAGTTGGTTTTACGACAGTTATTGTGATCAATGTATAAATACCTTATGTAATTGTATTTTAATTATGAATGAAATGTCAGTTATGTGTAATTGAATCTGTCCAACCTCCCCTTTCTTTCTATTTCTTCCTTATTCTTCTTAAAGAATCTCTCTTGATAATCTACTAAGAACCTCCATTGAAAGGTTCCTGGTTGATTTGGGTTACGAATTGGTTACAACAATTCTCCATGCTTCACAGTTTCATATTCAATGGTGCTTGTTTACTCGAAAAGAGTGTATCATTGGACAATGTCCTCAAGTTGATGCGGCGCTAGATATGCTTGTCGAAGGAATAAGGCTTGGCCGACATTGCCTTAAATATTCCACGGCTCCCATATTATTGTTCTTATCATCAACAAGTAAAGCATTTGATGGCTCATTTAGATCAGAACTCTCCACCAACAAAGCATGAGTATTTGAAAGCTTTGGGCAATTAGTTTGATGACAACCATACTCGTCGCAAGAAAAGCATGGGCCAAGTAAATTAAAAGGGGGGACTTTTGGTACTTATTGAAGAATGAGACAATGATTTTGGAGAGGTACCGATGGTACCAGTCAGATGTGTTTCTGAGGATGCCATTAGATTGGATTATGGTGACTCACCAAAAAAAGGACTAGCTGATCACGAGACAATTGTTGTTCCACCAAAAGTGCATATTGATGTGCCTTTGAGATCACTGTAGGTGCAAAAAAATTGAAGACATCTTGAAGTTGGAGCCATAGACTACCAATATAATGAGAGACTATTTGATCGTCTGACTCAATTAAGTCAATTTGTGTAAGTAATTGATAGAACTGCTTCATGTATTGATTAACTATGCATGTATCTTGTCACAAGTTTTAAAACTTTTAATATAATGCATGGGTATAATTATATGACAAGAAAGTCATTCGTAAGTGCTTAATGAACTTCTCCTAGGATTGGGCTTATTTTGTCGAGTGCAAATAACCTTGAGTTGATGCCATTAGGCAATGGTATCTCCTCAAATTGTGTCATCACCACTAAAACCCTTTGATTCACAGGGACCTCCTTGAAGTCAAGGATCTCTTCTAATAGTACAAGCCAATCAGTAACTCATCTAATTTAAGACCTCTTGTGAACTCAGGGATTTACAGCTTGAAACTCGAGTCTCATCGATATGTATAGACTAAAAATTTTCACCATTGATAAAGGAGCAAAGGGGTTGTCGATCATAGCCTCCATTCGAGAGAGATGGGATCAATAGGTGCGATAAGATCTTGCACCATTAATTCCTTGAGCCTGAAGCAAGGCCAAGATTTTGCACTGCTGGAGCTAAGATTCAGCTAGTTATTAATTTATGGCATCGATCAAATGCTCCAAATTAGATGGATCAATCGCTTCCCTTTGGTTATCATGTTATGGAAACATATTGAAGGAGCTTGCTGAAATCAATTGATGCAGCCAAAGGATACAAACACCAACAATATGTCAAATTATGTTGATTTCTATTGGGTGAAAAGGGTCAGGAGATTCAAGAGCGATCTCATGATGGCTTAGAGGCTCATCCCAAGGTTGACTTAACTATAAGTAACTAAGGGTGGCCGTAACTGAACTACTTCTACCTAACTGCTACCTAGACTAAAGTTGGAGCTTGTGAAAAACTTGAGTTGATTGGTGTGTGATTGATGCTGGATGATTATTGCCTTATTGGGTATATTTTATATAGGCGTAATACTATGTCTTTCACTTGCATTAAAACTCTTTTAATGCCTATATTGATGACATTTTCCTTATCTAAGTAGAATATTTATCCTAATTTTACTAGGACTTATCTTCTCTAATTATTTCGAAGTTTGAGTTTAGCTCACTCTCTCTTAAGAGATCAATCACATACAATGTCTTGATGCAGCTTATCTAACTCTTGATCGTTCCTTACCTTGGCTATTTGTCATGTTGACATCCGAGAGCCTCTCGGGGTCCTTTAGACTTCCTCAAGTGAATGAGATTCTTAGCCTTTCAAGGCCCCTTAATACTATATGTCGTAAGTCAAAAGACCCTTAGCCTTTCAAAATCTCTTAATATAGTAAGCCGAAGGTCATAAGATCCTTAGTCTTTCAAAGTCTCTTGACATCATATGTTGAAGGTCATGAGGCCTCTAGCCTTTCAAAGGTCATGAGATCCTTAGTCTTTTAAGTTCATAAGACCCTTAACCTTTTGAAGCCTCTTAACGTCATAAGCCGAATCTCATGAGACCTTTGGCCTCAAAGTCTCTTAATGTCACAAGCCAAAAGTCATGAGACCCTTTAACCTTTTAAAGCATCTCAAGCTGGTGGAAGCTATTGGTCCCTATTAGAGGATAAAGTGTTGGTTTAGTCACCGTTGGCACGTAAAGTGCTTCTGAAAGTTATCCATTCCCCCATTTTTTCCAGAGAAAGAATGTTAAATAAGCTCCCATTGGAAGGGCACTATATCATTTTGATCACCCTTGGGACATAAAATGCTTCGAGAAGTAACCAATCCTTCCCCTAATAGGACCTTTTGCAGCCCTCTTTCGAAAGGTAAGGTTACCTGTGAGACTCGAAAATTTAGTTGGTCGGCTTGCATCGTGCCGAAATAATTGCATTGGATATGCGATATTAAGTGTTTGAGTTTGTGAATGAATGTCGTTGGAGTTTGGTTTCGGCAAATGCAATGCCTTAGAGAAATTTTCGGATTTGTGAAGTGTTGCTTGGTTCGGACAGATTTGACCTACTTGCGGTTAAATGCCCGTAACTTTCTCGTCGTGAGCCCGAATCGAGAAATTCCAACGGATTTGGAAACTAGACATCTTAAGGAACAGATTGGTTAAATTTCATATTGGTCAAAAACTGAAAGGAGGTCGTCATGTAAGCTGCTTGTGCCTGGTCTGCTGTGATTGGACCATAGCTTCCTTGTCTTCTTGCAAGGATTAAGTTGATGGAGGGGTTTTCTTTTGATTGGACCCCTTCCACCTCTTCAAATATCTCAGAGAATTCCTTTAGGTGTTAGGAAGCTGAACTCCTTGGCCATTTTACGAAATAACAAAAGAGAAATAGAGAGAGAAGTGAGAAGGTTGAAGGAGAGAGAAGTGAAGTAGCTCGGCAAAGAATTGAATGGTAAGGATATTTCCGTTCAGAATTCGGTTTACAACCTCCAAAGTGGGTTGTAGAGGACTTCCTAAGGTTTCTTTTGGTATATCATACATGGGTTTTGGATCAGGAAATCGTCGGAAAAATCGTTTTGAATCCAGTCGTCTCTGTTGAAGTACACAGCTGAGCGACGTGAGGAAGATTGACTTGGTAAGCATACTTAGGCTTCGAATTGGGCTACGAAATTTTGACAGATTGTAGAGGACCTCTTGAGGTTTCCAGAATGGTATCTTATGTGTGTTTTGGTTGAAGGGTTTGGGCTGTACGCTTTGTTGAAGTTTGGAACAGTGGGCTGTGTTTAGTTTGAAAGTGTTGAAGCTAAAGGCTTGGTAAGTGGTTTCTTTGCAAGATTCAGTTGCTATGTTAATTCTAAGTTATTGAGGACTTGTTGGAGAAGTCTTATGAAGTGTGGTTTGAAGTGGTTATGGTCGGAGTTTGAGTTATTTGTGTTGTCGTTGAGGATGGAAGTGTTGAACGGCATAAGTACTGTTGTTGGTCGTTTTGAGTTGTTGGCAACGTGTTGGTTTGGAAAGGTTGAGGTTAACCTCGTTTTGGTAATTTGGGTTTATGAACAGAGTTTCCGCAAGGTGTGCGAGGGAAGGAGAATCGGTTTAGAGATTGAGTGTGGAAGGCATCGGTTGCGATATCGGTGATCGTTGGTTCTTCGTTGTGTAAGTGGATAGACCATGACAAGTTTGGTTGTGTTCGCTATATGCATGTTTCTGATCTTGATTAATGTGTGTCTCATGCATATATGGTCGATTATGAGATGAAAATGTGTTTATGTGATATGTTTCGATGAGTTTGTGAAGGTTGTGATGATTGTGAACAGCCTTGGGCTGATTTGGTAAGTTTGACATGTCCATGTGAGATGGATGTGATTCTGGACTGTTGGGTCATGTGTTTGATTCGAAATGTGTTTCTGTGAGAGAAATGAATAGGCTTTCCCGCACTAACCGGGGATGTTAGTCTATGAGCTCATAGTTTTGGGGGCATCACTAGTTTACATTTGTATACTATCGCTAGCTTATATTTGTTGTAACCTATCAGTAGTTTACATTTGTACGCTAGCTTCTGTTAATTGTGAACGAATATCTGTTTGGCCATTTGGATGCCTCTAGTCACCAGAAGACGTGACAATACGAAACCTATTCATAGCTCTGTGTGTGTGTGTGTGTCTATACTTGTGTTTGAGTTCGTCGCTCTTTGTGTTGGTTATTCTATGCGATTATATTTATGCTTTCAGTAATTTGCGCATTATTGGTCATCATGCATTTCCGAGCATAAGTTGTGTCGAACATGGTTAAGTTCTGTGGCACGTATATCTCAAACATAACTGATATGTTATGTTCTATCCCTTACTAAGTGTTTCCCGACACTTACCCCTTACAAAATCTATCTCAGGTTCCGGGGTGCCATAGTTGCGTTTGGTTCTGGAGTCTGTTGTTCGAGCCCATCTCTTTTGTTCGAGGGCTACACTTTTGAGGTCTCCAGACTTGTGCCATCTTGTACATCGGTATAGACGCTCCGTAGTGGATAGACCCTTGTTTATGTCCGAGTGTGGACTTTGTATCTTTGGAGATGTTTTGTTTGGATTTACGATGATGGTTTGTGTACCATCGATGTTTATGATATGGCTTCCGCATGTTTAATTCTGATGTGTATTTTTATGACTCTGAATGAGTGTGATTGTGAGGCTTGCTAGATTACACATGTGTGGACGTTTGTTGTGTGGTCTAGTGCCGGTCACCGACCTTCGCGCGGGTCGTGACATTACCAAGTAAATTCTCCCTTTCAAAGGACATGCATTTGAAAGCCATTAACCCTATGTGCAAGGCGAAATTGCATTTCAGTCACTTCTAGAAAGTAAAGTACTTCGAGAAGTTACTTATCCCTCCCTTTCCTTATAGAGACTTTGGTAAGGTAAAGTACTTCATGAAGTCCTATATTCAGTCAAGTCACTTTCGAAAGGCAAAGTTTCAATATGATACCTTCCCCAAGGCAAAGTGCTTTGGAAGGTTGCAAACTACCTTTTCTTTGGACCACTTTCTAGAGTAAAAGTACAAAGTAATCACCATGGAAAGGCAAATTATCCATTCACACGCTTTATAAGGCATAATTTATTTTTTATTCTAATAATGCCCTCACCATGGCAACATTTTGAGTCATTTGAATGAGAAGGGTCGCCATGTAGACTTTGATTTTTGTCAAAGCTTTGAACCAATAAGATCCCTTTCAAAAGCATACGTTCGAGTAGAGCTCTGTTTGTATAATTATCCCTTAAATCTTTGTCCCCAGTAGATAGAATAGGCTCGTTATTCCAACCAGGGTGTTTTTAGTAAGCAAAGTCTACCCTTTGTGAAGACAAAAGTCTTTTTACCCACCTCTTATAAGCAAAGGTCATATCACCTATTATAGGCAAATGTCACTTTATCCCCTGTGTAGGCAAAGGTTATTTTACCCCTTTGTAGGCAAAGGTCATTTCATGTCATGACTTATAATCTATTAGGCATGACTGACACAAGGATTTGATTAAAATTAATGTTAATCAAATCCATACAAGCCTCATAAAAGTAAAACTGGCTACTATATACCTACATAACAAACTAAACATGCTCATAAAAATCACTAATATACAATAATATACACCATCAACTACATCGTACAAACTACAAGTCCAAAATAACCAGAAGACATCTTTGTTTGCCCGACCTCAATAAGCAAGCTTTCACGATGATACAAAAGCTTTATAAGATCTCCAATTATGGATCTAGAAAATGAATAAAAAAGAATGGTGAGACAAGCTCAGTGAGTAGATAATAAATTTCATGAGGTTAAGGATGTTAATGAGTCACATTTGGTATCATACGAATCATAATACATAACAATTACATATACTTGTATAAAATACGTAATATGGAACATGAACGTTAAGTTATAAGCTATAAACCAAGCATTACATCACAACATAAGGCATAAATGCTACATAAGCATAAATGCAACAGAAACATAAGTCATACGTGCGTAGACACTCCAAAATAGCAAGACATATGACATATGCCCCAAAGGCTTAATGCATACCATATGCGGTCTTTAAGATGTCATAGACATGATCATAAACATGAACATCATATAAGGCCCATAACTATATGGAATAATGATAGGAAGAATTAAGAATCATATTAAGGAATAAGTTTATAGCAAATAAAGGTCTTTCAATGAAATAGGATCAATGACGGGGTAATTAATATAATAGCTCTAACAAAACCAAAGAATACATTATTCACTTTCCCGTTTTAAGATCATCAAGGAATATATATATATATAGCAATAAAAATAATAGTTTTGTGAACCCATTATCCACTCACCTTAACCTCCTCCAAGTTCGTAATCTCAAACCTCCTTAAATAATTGAGCTCGTTGGTTGCCCACTTCCTTTCCTAAGAACATATAAACACTACATAACCATACTATATTCAAAGAATCATAATCATGCTTAAAAGAGTTCATGGCAGTCCCTACTAATACCAAATTCTCACTTATATCCAACCAAATAACTCCCTTTTAAAGATTCTATCAACACTTCCAAACATCTCCATCAACATACTTACATAATCAAGTATTCTTACTTTAACATTATCACAAACCCAAATCAGAAAAAAGTACTCTGGTGTTTGTCAATCATCATATCATATTCAAAATTAGCTTAGAAATCAAGAGAACTAACTCACCAAGTTGTTCTCTAGATATCTACTCAAATTTGAGCTATTCTGACGAGCAAAATAAAATGACTCTTTTGAATTCAATACTTCCTCAACTCAACAAAAAAAATATACCACAAGATAAAGAATTTTGTCCTCTACCACTTTGTAGACAATTACAAAGTCTAACACAAAGCATAAACCCACTTATTGTACACTTTTTTCTAGACCTGCTTGTTTCTACTGCTTCCTCTTTCTTTCTCTCTTTCTTCCTTTCGGTTTTGAGTGCATTTCCAATGTTTATCATTGTCCTTAGGAGAACTTAGGATCTTATAAGGTTCCTGAATGAGTTCTCCCATGCCTGTCTCATCTCTTAACCCGAAATAAGGTAATAACACTTAGATCTTCCTGATTGAATGCCTATTTCTCACCCAATCATAATTCAACAACTTATTGCTCAATTTTGGCCTTCTTCCAATAACAATATGAACAAACTTATGTCTAACTAATTGTAGTTGTATGTCTTAGATTTTCAAAATATATTCACTTGTCTAATTTAGATCCGAATGAGAATGTTATGCCTATTCTACGCAATAGGGGTCAAATTTGCCTAAACCTACCGAGACTAGTTTTGAAAAACTTAAAAATAAGTTAAGTGTCAAACTGGAGGTTGGTCTACAAGTTTAAGACTATATCATGTATAAACATACCTATAAAGTTATAAGAATATTGATCTCGTAAGATGTGACACTCGGAAAATTAGTTGGTCGATTTGTGTCGTATCAAGATAATTGCATTGGACATGTGACTTAAAGTGTATAAGTGTGTGAATGGAAGTCTTTGGAGTTTTATTTCAACAAGTGCAATGCCTTAGTGAATTTTTGACTTGTGAAGTAGTTGCTCATTTTTGGACAGATTGTGATAACCTCGCAAGTGGACGATTACTATTGCATTGCACTAAATTACTTGAAGGGATGAGTTTTGGAAGTACATTTAGATGTTATTTAATCTCCTTGACAAGTTGGTACAAGTTCGACAAAGTTCATCTGGAGAATTTTCAAGTTTTGTTAAGATAGTTGGTCTACTTCGGACAGATTGACCTTTGGGCAGTGTAATAGCCATAACTTCTTCAATTTTGATCCAATGGACACAAGGGAGTACAATTCAAAAACTAGACACATATACCTACAACTTAGTTATCTACAAGTTTTGGTTGAGGTGGATAAAAATGGGTGAAACTATTTCTTGAAGAAGTTGTTGGATGATTTGGCCAGTTTGATCTTTGGGTGGTCAAATGGTCATAACTTCTTCAATAGAGCTTCAATTTCTGAAATTCTAACTGATTTAGAAACTAGACATCATAAGGAACAAAAAGTTCAATTACCAATTTCGACAAAAAACCAAAGGAAAATCGCCACCTTGACCTGCTTGCTTGGGGATGAATCTGATTGGACCTCAAGTTCCTTGTTTGCTAACTAGATTAAGTTAGAGAGGGGGTTTTTTTGTGATTGGACCTCACCCACTTCTTCACATGGCTCAGAATATGTCTTGGAGAGGCAGAGCACTTATCCTCTCAGTCACAAAATGAAACCAAAGAGAAAAGAGAGAAAGGGTTGAGAAAGAGGAAAGAGGAATAAGCAGACAGCTCGACAAAGATCAGTTCGGTAAGCTATCCTCCGTTCAGAATTGGATTACAAGTCTTTGGAGACAATTAAAGAAGACATCAATACCTTTCTTTTGGTGTATTACAAGTTGGATTTCGATCAGGGAATCGACAAAAAAGTTGGTTTGAATCGGACGGCTGTTGAACAAGCACATAGCTGAGGATTTCGAGAATTAAGTGAATGGTAAGGGTACTTAGAATAGGAATTTGGCTATGAAATTTTGACAGCTTGTACATATATCTATCAGCTTTCTAATGGTCTTGACCTCATATGATTTGGATGAAGGATTCGTCAGAAAACCATTTGTGAGTCACAGGCTGTTCACTGAGGTGGTCAGTGAGCGAGATAAAGAAAAACAGTTCGGTAAGCTTGCTTAGACTCTGAATTGGACTTGGATGTATTGGAACAGATTATTAAGCACTTGATAAGCTTTCGGAATATGTATTATATGTGTGAATTGGTTGAGGGAAATGTCTTGTACATGCTTTTGAAGTTCGGACAGTATTGCGGAGTTCTTGGTTGAGTGAGTTGAATAAGAAAAATTTGGTGAATTGATTACTTGTGTAAATAAGGTTAATTGAAGGGTCTGAGGTTAATGAGAATATGAAAGGGAGTTGAGTTTAAGTGATGCTTGGTTGGATTTGGGTATTTGACGTATTTGCGATGATGGTTTGCGATAGAACTTGCAATGTTCTTCGTTGATGCTCGGTTTAGCTAAAAACAGATTGTTGTGTGGTCTTGCAATCAAGAATGATTGTATACAGAGTATATATATGTGTGGATGTTTGATATGAAATCAAGTGAATGGAAGTTTGAGCTATTGGTTGTGTTTGGATGAGTTTGCGATGACGATTTGCAATTGCGTCTAAATTAGTCGTTTTGAAGCATATGAGGTGAATTGGTTTGGAAATCAAGGGTTAACCTCGTTATGTGATTTTGGATTATTGTTCAGATTTCTGACGTTGAAGGAACTTCGTGTGGAAGGAGTTTCGGAATTGAAAATCTGTGCTTTCGAGCATCATTATCCGAGTAAGCGGATAGCACATGATAACTTTAGTTGTGTTTGATATGTGTTTGTTTTGGATCTTGATTGTGTGCGTCACATGCATATGGTTTGGTCCATGGTATGTTTGGACATATTTGTGATTGTGTGGAAGGCCTGTGACATTTGTGAACAGCCGGCTAGAGTGCTAGCTTGAGGCTGATTTGTTTCGTCTGATGGATATATTCTGGACCGTTGGGTCATCTGTTCTGATAAGATGTGTTTTTGTGTGAGAGAAATGAATGGGTTTTCCCGTACTAACTGGGGATGTTAGTCTATGTGCTCATAGTTTAGGGGGCATCACTAGTTTACATTTGTATACTATCACTAGCTTATATTTGTTGTAAGCTATCAGTAGTTTACATTTGTACGCTAGCTTCTGTTATTTGTGAACGAATATCTGTTTGGCCATTTGGATGCCTCTAGTCACCAGAAGACGTGACAATACAAAACCTATTCATAGCTCTGTGTGTCTGTGTGTGTGAGTTGATATTGTGTTTTGGTAATAGCAATTGATGATCACGCATTTTGATTTGAGTGGAGTCGAGCATGATTAAGTTTTGTTACATGTATATGTCAGCCATAACTAATATATTATGTTCTATTCCCTTGCTAAGTGCCTTTGGACACTTACCCTTTACAAATCTATCTCAGGTTCTCAGAGATTTTAGATCGTTTCGAGTGTTCAGAGTTCGTGGTACCAGTCTAGCTCTTTCTCTTTCAAGGGCTACTTTTAAGGTCTCCGGATGGTGCCATTGTCTTCTTCTGTATAGACGATCCGTAGTTATAAAGATTTTAAGTTGTTGTTAGTTGGCCTTTTGGAGATGTTTTGTTTACTTTTGGTTTGTAAACTATTTTGGTTTGAATTTGGCTTCCGCATTTGATAAGATCTTTGAGATTGTTTTGAGGCTTACTAGACTTGCATTGTGTTGTTAATATGTCGCGAAGTCTAGTGCCGGTCACCGACCTCAGATCGGATCGTGACAGAGTTGGTATCAGAGCTAAACTTAGGTTGTCTTATGTGATGTCTGAATAGGAATACTACGGAGCATAGGATTTATCGTGTCTTTGTCCTCTATTGGATATCCTTTTTATTTGGCCTCTTAAATGTTGACTTGTTCTATTAGGGAGGATATGCTTGTGACATATTGAAGTAAAAAAAAAGAGAGAGAAAAAAGAAGAAAGAAAAGAAAGAAGAGGAAAAAAAAGATAAAAGAAAAAAAAGAAAGAGATGCTACAGCATCTAATAATGTGGTTTCAGGTATACTCCCTATAGGCTTGTCACACGCTCGAGGTCTTATTTGATTCAGGGTCGACAATTTGATTCTTGTCACCCTAATTTGTTGAGTCCTTTGATAGTCCACTTTTGTTATTGGGAATCTGTCAGAGGTTTGTACGCTTTTAGGTCATAACATTCATGTGCATTTAGTTCATAAATCGTATGTGATAGTTGTACATGGTCTTAAGGTATTGGTTGAATTTTATTTGTTCATTATGGATGATTTTGATGTGGTTTTGGGCATGGATTGGTTATCGTGCTATCAAGCTACGGTGAATTATTTTATATGATTGTGAGGTTCAAGCCTGAGGGTGAGCCAAAATTTATGTTTCGGGGTGATGAGATGGAAGCACGACTAAGGATTGCTTCAATGTTATTGGTATGGAAGAAGGATGGAAGTTTGAGAGTACACCTTGCCTATCGCAAGGTCAGTAAGGCAAGTGAGAAAACTAAGGACCAGGAGTTACAGAATGATATACGAGGAAGGTTTCCGCACTTATTTGAATAACAAAGGAAGTTCTTTGTTTTCAAATTAGTCGTAAGTAATTCGGGGACTGAATTTCTATAAGGAGGGGAGAATTGTGACACTCGGAAAATTAGTTGGTCGGTTTGTGTCGTATCAAGATAATTGCATTGGACATGTGATTTAAAGTGTATAAGTGTGTGGATGGAAGTCATTGGAGTTTTATTTCAACAAGTGCAATGCCTTAGTGAATTTTTGACTTGTGAAGTAGTTGCTCATTTTCGGACAGATTGTGATAACCTCGCAAGTGGACGATTACTATTGCATTGCACCAAATTACTTGAAGGGATGAGTTTTGGAAGTACATTTAGATGTTATTTAATCTCCTTGACAAGTTGGTACAAGTTCGACAAAGTTCATCTGGAGAATTTTCAAGTTTTGTTAAGATAGTTGGTCTACTTCAGACAAATTGACCTTTGGGCAGTGTAATGGCCATAACTTCTTCAATTTTGATCCAATGGACACAAGGGAGTACAATTCAAAAACTAGACACATATACCTACAACTTAGTTATCTACAAGTTTGGGCAGAGGTGGATAAAAATGGGTGAAACTATTTCTTGAAGAAGTTGTTGGATGATTTAGCCAGTTTGACCTTTGGGTGGTTAAATGGTCATAACTTCTTCAGTAGGGCTTCAATTTCTGAAATTCCAACTGATTTGGAAACTAGACATCATAAGGAAAAAAAAGTTCAATAACCAATTTCGACAAAAACCAAAGGAAAATCGCCACCCTTGACCCGCTTGCTTGGGTCATCTGTTCTGATAAGATGTGTTTTGTGTGAGAGAAATGAATGGGTTTTCCCGTACTAACCGGGGATGTTAGTCTATGAGCTCATAGTTTTGGGGGCATCACTAGTTTACATTTGTATACTATCGCTAGCTTATATTTGTTGTAAGCTATCAGTAGTTTACATTTGTACACTAGCTTCTATTATTTGTGAACGAATATCTGTTTGGCCATTTGGATGCCTCTAGTCACCAGAAGACATGATAATACGAAACCTATTTATAGCTCTGCGTGTCTGTGTGTGTGAGTTGATATTGTGTTATGGTAATAGCAATTGATGATCACGCATTTTGATTTGAGTGGAGTCGAGCATGATTAAGTTTTGTTGCATGTATATGTCAGCCATAACTAATATATTATATTCTATTCCCTTGCTAAGTGCCTTCGGACACTTACCCCTTACAAATCTATCTCAGGTTCTCAGAGGTTTTAGATCGTTTCGAGTGTTCAGAGTTCGTGGTACCAGTCTAGCTCTTTCTCTTTCAATGGCTACTTTTGAGGTCTCCGGATGGTGCCATTGTCTTCTTCTGTATAGACGATCCGTAGTTATAAAGATTTTAAGTTGTTGTTAGTTGGCCTTTTGGAGATGTTTTGTTTACTTTTGGTTTGTAAACTATTTTGGTTTGAATTTGGCTTCCGCATTTGATAAGATCTTTGAGATTGTTTTGAGGTTTACTAGACTTGCATTGTGTTGTTAATATGTCGCGAAGTCTAGTGCCAGTCACCGACCTCAGATCGGGTCGTGACATAAGAATAGTTACCTAGTGGACCAACCAAGGCTAATGTCGATATGCTTAAAAATAATACTTTTATATCTTAACCTCAATTCAACTTAGTACTTAGAAGTAAAACGTGGTAAAGGGCTTACAATTCTCCTCTCCTAAAAATAATTTTGTCTTCAAAATTTACTTACCTGTGTCATAAAATAGATGTAGATATTGTGCTTTCATCTCATTCTCTGTTTCCTAAGTAACTTCCTAAACATTCTAACAGCGGTATAAGACTTTAACTAACAGAATTGTCTTGGAGCAGAAATTTTTTTCTTTCTTATCCAAAACATGAAGTGGCACTTCTTCATACGTAAGTCTTCTCTCAAAGTAACTATTTCATATCCAATATCATTGATTCTTCCAAACCATACACTTTCTCATTAACAAAGCATAAAACACATTATGAATCTTTGATAAATCAGGTGGTAAAGCCAATCGATATGCTACTGGTTCAACACATTCAAAAATCTCATAAGGACCAATATCCCGTGGTGTCAGTTTTCCATGCTTTCTAGATCATAATACACCCTTCCAGTGAGACACTTTCAAGAATACCTCACACTGACATTAAACTCTAGATGCCTTCTTCCTAGATTGGAATAAGTTTTCTAATATTGTTGGGCTATTTTTTAAATTTCTCCTTAATGATTTTGACCTTCTCTATAGTATCATGAACAATTTTAGGACTTATTAACTTCCTTGCACCTTCTTTGTCCCAACAAATTGGAGATCTGCATTTCCTTCTATACAAAGCTTCATAAGGTGCCATGCCGATGCTGAAGTAAAAACTATTATTATATACAAATTCAATTAATGGAAGATGATCATCCTAACTACCAACAAACTCCATAGTACATGATCGTAGCATTTCTTCTAAAGTTTAAATAGCCTTTTCTGATTGTGCATCGGTCTGAGGATGAAAAGAAGTGTTGAACCTGAATTTAGTAACTATAACATCCTGAAGACTTAGCCAAAATCTGGAAGTGAATCGAGGATCTCTATCTGAAACAATAGATACTAGAGTACCATGTAACCTCATAATTTCACCAACATACAAATGTGCAAACTTATCTATAATAATGGTCTTAGAGATGGATAAGAAATAAACTGACTTGATAAGTCTATCAATAATAACCTATATGGTATCATGCTTCCTTGATAATCTTGTCAATCTAGTAACAAAATTCATAGTGATATGTTCCCATTTCCAATCTAGTAGTTCTATCAGACATGGATGTCTACTGTCACCTATTGACAAACCATACAACTTCCTACATAGTTCGTAACATCTTTCTTCATCCCTGACCACTAATTATCCTTTAGTTTAGCTTGATCTGGAACACACACTCTATTATTGCAGACATATATTTCATCATCACATATGTCAAATTTCTTATTATCCTCGTTTTGAACTTCGCCTCTTATATGCTATATCTTGACATCTTGTTCTTGTAAAGTATGTATCTTTTTATACAACATAGGTCTTACCCTTAGATTAGCAATAATGACATCTTGTTCTCCAATTCTCAATTCAACTCTTAACTTCTTGAATTCCAATAACAGTGGTAGATAAGCCATTTGTAAGTATGCCAAGCTATTAGTAGATTTTTTACTAAGCATATCTACTATCATATTCGCCTTTCCTAGTGGTAATCTGTGGGACAATCATAATATTTTAACAACTCTACCTATTTTATTTGTCTCAAATTCAATTCCTTCTGAGTGAGCAAATACTTCAAACTTTTAAGATTAGTAAAAATGTGACAGGTTTCTCCATACAGATAATGTCTCCATATCTTTAAAGAAAATACCATAGCCCCTAACTCTAAGTCATGTTTTGGATAACTTAGCTCGTGCTTTTATAGTTGTCTTGAAGCATAAGCAATCACCCTATCATTTTGCATAAGTACTCATCCCAAACCATGATGTGAAGCATCATTGTAAACAACGTATCCATGACCAGTAACAGAAAGTGTAAGCACTAGAGCTGATGTCAACTGAGTCTTAAGTTCTTAGAAGCTAAGACCATACTCATTATTCCATACAAATTTGACATCCTTCTGAAGAAGTTTGGACAATAAAGCTACAATCTTGAAAAAATCCTTCACGAATCTCCTATAATAACCTGCCAAACCCAAGAAACTTCTAACTAAAAAATCCTTCACGAATCTCCTATAATAACTTGTCAAACCCAAGAAACTTCTAACTTTTGTAACATCCTTAGGAGACTCCCTTTAAAGCATAGCTTTCACTTTCTTTGGATCTACTAAAATTCCTTCTATTGAAATCATATGTCTTAAAAACACCACCTCATTCAACCAAAACTCAAATTTACTCAACTTTGTATAAAGTTTCTTATCTTTTAACACTTGCAAAACAATCCTCAAATGATTTGCATGCTCTTCACTAGTACTGAGTAGACAAGAATATCATCAAAAACCACTACAAACTTATTAAGGTAAGTATGAGACACCTTGTTCATCAAACTCATAAAAGTAGCAAGAGTATTAGGCAGACCAAATGGCATAACCAAAAACTCATAATGGCCATACGAATCTGAAAAGCTATTTGAGGTACATCACACTCCTTAATCTTCAACTGATGGTAGCCAAAATATAGATCAATCTTAGTGAACACTTTTGCATCTTGGAGTTGATCAAACAAATCATCAATGTATGGCAAAGGATACTTGTTCTTGATTGTTATCTTGTTCAACTGCTTGTAGTTAATACATAGCGCATGGATTTATCTTTCTTTTTCACAAATTACACTAGAGCTCAAGTACTAGGAACTACATCAAAAGGAACATATGAACTAATATGTGGATCTTGCTAAGATGTCCTACGGGCTATTAAAGAATTCTCTTTGTTCTTATAAGGACATCTAGACATCATCAAATCTACAAGGACAAATAACTAAAGACAATCCAATAAATCCTCAAATCTAATAATCTAACATACATATAACAAATCTATTAAGAACTTATGCTCATCTACTCTCATATCTTGCACTCAACCTATCCACCTTCGATCCACGCTCACTGCACCAAAATTGTCACGACCTATAACCTATTAGACATGACTGGCACAAGGATTTGACTAAAACTAATGTTAATCAAATCTATGTAAGTCTCATAAACATAAAACTTACTATATCATACATATACAACAACCTCAACATGCTTATAAACTCACTACTATACAATAATCTACATCATACAATACATCATACACACTACAAGTCCAAAATAACCAAAAGATATCTATGTTGGCCCAACCTCAAGTAATCTTACTTTAACATCATTACTAACCTACAAAATCACCAAAACATGACTCCTTTGTTTGCCCTTCATCATATCATACTCAAAATTAACTCAGAAATCAAGAGAACCAACTTACCAAGTTTTTCTCCATGTATCTACTCAAATCTGATATCCTTTTGAGACGGCCAAAGTAAAATGACTCTCTTGTATTCAATACTTTCTCAAATGGACAAAACAAATTAATGAGTGATAGAGACTTGTATCCTCTACAACTTTGTAGACAATCATAAAGCCTAATTTTAACCCTAAACCCACTTTTTGACAGTCATTTCCCGACCTACCAATTTCTGCTTCTTATTCCTATTTCTTTCTTTCTCTTTCTTCCTTTCAAACTTGGGGTCTTATAAAGCTCCTAACTAAGTTCTCCTTATGCCTACTGATGTGATAAATATCGGGTCTATATTACGTGCAAGAGAACATGATCAATCAAGTAATATAGTAATAACTAAGTTTGTCTCCACAAGGACAAATTAATCAACTCTTTAATTACCAGATTATGAATTCCAAACCTTAATCTAAGTAGTCGAAATCGAGTGATTGATTGGTGATTAAATATTATGAGTTGTCAAACAAACCTAAGGTTGTCAATTCTAAACTCGAATAGTTATTAACTAAATTAACAAACAATCGGATGCAATCTATGCTAGAACTAAGGTTGTCAATCTCAATTCTAACACACAATACAAATCAAACAACCAATGAATAGCCAAGCAATTGAATGAAAAGACAATTCTCGACACAGAGTATGAAAATACCATATTGATTGAAGATTCGAATTGTTGATCACGATCCTTGAAAGTAAGAACAATTGAATAAATATTAACTTGAATGAATCTTGGGCTAAAGCCGTCAAGAGTTTTTTACAAATCAGATTTCAACACCTTATATATAGTTCTTAGGAAAAGAAACCTAAAATGGAAAAGTCCTAACTAAACTAAATAGGCTGAAAAATCTCTCATCGGCCCGACCAGCGAACGCTGGCTAAACCCAGTGAACACTGGGTAACATTTTGTCGCACCACCAGTGAATGCTGGCCAAACCCAATGAATGCTGGGTCTTCAACACACCTTCTTCTCTTGCCTTCAAATCCTCGTCCATGCTATCTGCATTCTCCCTACACCTCATCGTCTTCATCTCGACCATCCAAATACCTATAAAACACCCAAACTTTGACAGGTATCCTGCTCCTTGACACAAAGCAAAAACAAGACAAAATATGAAATGACACACGACAAAAATCTACCTAAAATGCAAATAAACAAATCACAAAACACAAGACATTGTGTGTACGTTTATACACAAATCACACCCCCATACTTAATTTCTTGCTTGTCCCTACGCAAGGTGCATCAGAACTACTGCATTCGCGGCTCCTCCTTCCATGGAACAAATCACAACATGCTTCATCCTATCGTTAATCATTCATCTCACTCAAGTGCCAAGAACAATGATCATGTAAACATGACACCCTCAGCTGTTTAGCCCAACTTTCGCACTATATATACCATACACGAGAGTCAACCACTCAGTGGTCAATTTACTCTTACATATGTTGGGTAGTCAACTACCTATCACTTGCAAGTATGCTCGGGGTCTAAAAAATATTATACTTTGCACTCGACACTCTCTCAAGTAATACGGGATTCATAATCAAGAGGGACTTTGATAGGGTAATAATGTGGCTTAAGGTAAGGGGAGGATAAATCATTGGGTAATGGCTAGACCACCCAATTTGAGGGTTACATAAAAAATCTAACTCTCGACTATACTAAACAACTCACCCTATAACAACTAAGCACTCAAACCAGCATTTTCCTATCATAGAGGCCACTCACTCGGGACAAGTCACTTACTTTTTGTTGTGCTTTTTCTTTTTTTTTCTTTTGCACTTTTCACAAGATAATATTTTTTTCTTTCTCTTTTTGCTTTTGTGTACATAATTTTTCTTTTGTTTTCCTTCACGCACACTTACACATCCATTAGCAACTTATCCCAACTTCTAAATGTTGACCTCAATCTACCTTTTTTCATTTTAATACACATGCAATACCCTCCAGCTATGCTACCAAGTGCACCCTTACAATTCGTATCCCATAAAGTATACCCTACTCCCTTGGACTGGAAAGTTTAGGGTAGGTAGGGGATGAAAATTTGCTCGTATGGTGGTGTGCAAATAGTAACTCAATAAACAAGCTTAGGCTCAATAGGGTTATGCAATGGATAAACTTAGGTTTTTGGCTCTAAGGCTCTAGGCTCAACATCAAAATGGCCCCCGATATCTAACTCACCCCACACTACAAAATCATGTCAAGTACTACTATACTACTCTCATCACCCAACATATACAAGCACCTCATAAAAAAATAGAGACAGTCGTCTCATCCTTTGGCATAAATTCCTCACAAAGTCAGTCATCAATCTCTCAAGCATCGTCTACCTAGTACGACTATCAACCTAAATAGTCAAGGGTGTAGTCCTCATACAATCCTATTTCAAATAGCTCAAGTTTGATTTGTGACTATGTAATAAGATTCGACAACCGTTCTAAGTTCAAAAGTTTGGAGGGGAGTTCATCAGTGACAAAAGACTCTACCACTGCACTCAAAAACACATGCCATATGCACAACAGACTCGATCACGTGCGTATGTTAACATAAGAGAGCAAATAAAACACCAAAGAACGATGAAAACATGCCAAAAAGAACATCACACACATGATAGAGTGTAAGGGTAACAGACATACAAACAAAAATGAAAAAACAAGGAAAAAGAAAAGGAGAAAGGATAGAGGAAGCCTGGGATCACTGGTGCGGTGGAGGAGGTGATCCGAACTGCTGGTAGAGCCATGCCTAATTGGCTATATTGGAGGCATTGCGGGCTTCAAGCTGGTCTCAAAGGTCTTCTTGGTTAGCATGATACTACTCCTAGCGCTCAACCTGATCATTAGCCAAGGTCTCGACCTTGACCTTCAGGTCATTGATGTATTCCATCAAGGTGTCCACCTGGGTTTCCAAGTCACCAATGCACTCGGACAGGTCATTGATGTGTTCCTAGTGCTCCGGTATTAGGACGTGATCATCTGCATAAAGTCAATCTTGAAAGGCCTTGCGGTCTTTCCACTTGTTGACTACATAAGAGGTGACACTATGCTTTTCGATCTTGGAGACCAAATGCCAAGCCACTAGTCGATCATGATCAATCACACCTCCTGAGACTTTCTTAACAAGAGTGTCATGACTTGGAAGAAACTGAGCCACCAAAGCATAGAAAAGAGTGCCAATGCCAAGATTCTGGGGTTTCTTTAATTGAAATGTACGAGATATGACATCACAAGTTAATGCAAATGTACTGAACAGCTTCCTATTTTGAATATAGTATAGTATGTACAATTGACTCCTTATGATCCAACCATCCTGATATCAACCGCTAAAGCCATGACTCATGAAGCGATGTAAAATGCTAAAGTGTAAGTCCTTGATAAGGATGGCCAGGGATTGTGCCTTAAAACGAGGGAAGCCAGATAGGCTTTGCCAAACACTATGGACAACATCCTCAGAATTAAAGTCTAGTTGCTTACCCCCTTCTTTGAGGCCTAGTAATTGAGTGAGTAGTGCTCTGACTATTATGACAGGTGTACCGTAAAGGCGTGCTGTTAAGTGGGAATAGTCAGGTTTGACAATGACCATGCAGTAAATTCTAACATGACCTGGGGGTCAATGTTGACAGCTAAACTAGTAATCAACATCCATCTAACAAATTCTAGTGCCTCGCGCAACTCATGCTCAATGTCAAACATCTGCATGCATTCCCAATCAATCATCCAGTGACCAAAGACAGAGCAGGATTTAAACATTGCATACCTATCACCTTCCCATTCATGGAAGATTAGGAAGGGTGCCCCATACCTTTTTAATATGTCACCAGGATGTCGAGGTTGAGAACTGGAGCCTGGAGATGAGGTTGGAGCGGTGTGTTGGCATTTTGAGGTGTTGGTGTTGTGAGGGGCTAAAGCTTTAGGTGCCATGGTGAGTCAGTGGTGGTCAACGGCAGTGGTGGGCTTGTTTGATAGACCTCGTCAAGGGGAGTAAAGCCCAGTTGACAGTTCGTAACGGTGTCGAGCAATTTGGCCAAAATCTACAAAAGACAAAAAAATTAGGGTGAAATTTCTAGCGATGGCTCGTGGTGGTCGGCGGAGACACGGTGGCAGTAGAGTGGTGGTTAGTAGTGGTCGATCGGAGCACGGTGGTTGTGTAAGGGGGTGGAAGATTTGGGAGGAGGAGGGTAGAGGAGTGTGGTTTAGGGTTAGGGAAAAATGGGAGAGGGGAGAAGAAGAGGGTTTATCAAGCTAGTTAGGGCAAAAATTGACCCCCCAGTTAATGTTGGTATAGGCCAGTGAATGCTAGTTTGGGGTCTATGATACCCCCAGTATACACAGGGGAAAGCCAGTAAACACTGGTCTGAACTCTGAGATAACCCCAGCGAATGCTGGGGGAGGCCAACAAACGCTGGCTCTACTACAACTAGTCTTTTTCCATCGATCTGGGCATCGACTTTTGGTCAACCTATTTAGCCTGCAAAATATTGACATTAAATGATACATATTTTTCGAGGGTGACACTATATACATTCCCTTAAAAAACCCACAAACTTAGGGAAACTCATATGAGTGATATTATTTTTAACAAAGCAAGAGAGAGGAGAGGTAGTTCTAAGTTATCATCGTTAGCTTGACGTTGGTAAAACCTTACTGAGAGTCTGGATCTACAAGGTCCATACAGGACACTTGTGCATTGAATAGATCACCAAAGTATATCTTCAAGTGTTGTCCATTCACCTTGAATTCTTCATTCGTGTTTGGGTTACAAATCTAGACTGCGCCATAGGGTGAAACACTAATGATTTTGTATGGTCCGGTCCACCTGGATTTGAGTTTTCCTGGAAAAAGTTTAAGACGTGAGTTATATAGAAGTACCTACTATCCAACTTGAAACTCGCGGTGGATGATCTTTTTGTCATGCCACTTCTTGGTCTTCTCCTTGTAAAGCCTTGCATTCTCGTATGTGCCTAAACAAAATTTTTCCAGCTTCTTGAGTTATAGCATTCTTCTTTTACCGGCCTTGTCAAGGTTCATGTTTAACCGGCATAGTGCCTAGTATGCCTTGTGCTCAAGCTTGATTGGCAAGTGACACACTTTCCTATACACCAGCTGGTATGGTGAAATCTCGATGGGAGTCTTATATGTTGTCCTGTATGCCTATAGTGCATCGTCTAGTTTGCTGGACCAATCTTTCTACGAAGGGTTAATGGTGACCTCCAAGATTCTCTTGATCTTCTGGTTCAAACTTTGACCTAGCCACTGGTTTGGAGATGGTAAGTTGTGGCAATCTTGTGAGTGACTCCGTACTTGGTCAATGCATTTGCTAGCAAATTGTTGTCGAAGTGCTTGTCTCCATCACTGATAAGAATCCTGGGAGTTCCAAAACAGCTAAAAATATTTTTCTGCAAGAACTTAATGACTACCTTCGCATTATTCGTTGGTAGAGCCACGGCTTCAAACCATTTAGAGACATAGTCCACTTGCCTTTCCAATCATAAGAGATTGGGCAACAAGTTTTGTACCTATACACTATGTTGATTAGCGAAGGGAAGTGCGAGCTGGATCTAGCTGAGGGGTTTGGGTCATTCCGGTTGTGCTTTGGTGCCATGGTGGTAGTTAGAGGTGGCCGGAGGTGGTGGTCAATGGTAGTCAATGGCGGTGCTCAGATGTGGGCTCATTTGGAAGGCCTCGTCTTCGAGAGGAAAGCCCAGTTGATGGTTTATAAAGATCTTGCACGATTGGCCCATAATCTACAAAAGAAGAAAAATTAGGGTTGAAAGAACTAGCGACAGTTTGTGGTGGTCGGCTGAGATACAGTAGCGGTGGCGGTTGTGGGGCAGCGCAGTAATGAGTGATGGCCGATGGTGGTTGATCAAAGCACGGTGGTTGTGTAGGGTGGTGGCCGATTTGGGAGGAAAAGGTTGGAAGAGGAGTATGTTTTTGTGTTTACGGTAAAGTGGGTAAAGGTTTGTCGGGCTATTTAGGATAAAAATTGATCCCTTAGGGAACGCTGGTATAGGCCAGCGAACACTTGTTTAGAGTCTGTGAACCCCCTGCATATGCTGGGGAATGCCAGTGATCGCTGGTTTGGATTCTAGGATACCCCTAGCGAACGCTGGGGAAGGCTAGCAAATGGTGGCTTCTCTGTGACCAAACGTTTTCTATCCATTTGGGCATTGTATTTTCGGTTAACCTATTTAACCTACAAAACATTGATAGTAAAACGACACATATTTTTCAAGGATGACACTATATACATTCCCCTATAAACCCACAAACTCAGGAAAACTCAGACGAGTGACACTATGTTGAACAAAACAAGAGAGAGAAAAGAAGTAGTTCTAAGTTATCATCGTTAGCTTGATATTGGTAAAACCTTACTGAGGGTCTTGGTTTGCAAGGTCTGTATAGGACTCTTGTGCATCGAATTGATCACCCAAGTATATCTTTAAGCATTTTCCATTGACCTTGAATTCTTTATTCGTGTTCGAGTTACGAATTTGGACTGCGCCATAGGGTGAAACAGCAACGATTGTGTATGGTCTAGTCCACATAGATTTGAGTTTTCCTAGAATAAGTTTCAGGCGTGAGTTATATAAGAGTACCTGTTGTCCAGCTTGAAGCTCGCGGTGGATGATCTTTTTGTCGTGCCACTTCTTGGTCTTCTCCTTATAATGCCTTGCATTCTCATACGTGCCTAAGCAAAATTCTTCCAGCTTCTCAAGTTGCAACATTCTTCTTTTGTTAGCCTTGTCAAGGTTCAAGTTTAACTGGCATAGTGCTCAGTATGTCTTGTGCTCAAGCTTGACTAGCAAGTGACACGCTTTTCCATACACTAGCTAGTATGGTGATATCCCAATGGGGGTCTTATATGCTATTCTGTATGCCCATAGTGCATCGTCTAGTTTGCTAGACCAATCTTTCCGTGATGGGTTAATGGTGACCTCCAAGACTCTCTTGATCTCTCGGTTCGAGACTTTGACTTGGCCACTAGTTTGGGGATGGTAAGCTGTGGCAATCTTGTGAGTGACTCTATATTTGGTCAATGCATTTGATAGCAAATTGTTGCGGAAGTGCTTGCCTCCATCGCTGATAAGAATCTTGGGAGTTCCAAAATGGCTAAAAATATTTTTCTGCAAGAACTTAATGACTACATTTGCATCATTCATTGGTAGAGCCACAGCTTTAACCCATTTAGAGACATAGTCCACTGCTACGAATATATAGATGTTGCATTTGAAAGGTGGGAACGGTCCCATGAAGTCTATTCCCCAAACATCGAATATTTCTGCTTCCATGATTCCGTGCTGGGGCATTTCATGATGACAAAATATGGTTCTTATCTATTGATAGTAGTCACACCTCCTTACAAATTCTGTGGTGTCCTTGAACAGAGAGGGCCAGTAAAAGCTGCTTTGTAATACCTTGGCAACAGTGCATTCGCCAACGAAGTGGCCTCCATAAGGTGAGTTGTGGCAGTGATGTAGGATGACCTCTTGCTATTCCTGAGGTACACACCATCTCAATAATTGATCTTTCCACTACTTGAATAGATAGGATTCATCCCACACATAAAACCTGACATCATGCAAAAGCCTTTTCTTCTGGTCAAAAGACATGTTATGAGGCAGGATGTTACTCTCAAGGTAGTTAACAAAGTCAGCATATAATGGGATGGAAATCACATCTAACACATACAGTTGTTCATCATGGAAAAATTCATTAATGGGCGAGAAAGATGTTATCGATGGGTTTTCAAGGTGCGAGAGGTGGTCAGCTATTGGGATGTCTGCTCCTTTGCGATCATGGATCTTAATATCAAACTCTTAAAGGAGGAGAATCCATCTAATGAGTTTGGGTTTAGCATCCTTTTTGGTGAAGAGGTAGCAAATGGCTGCGTAATCTGTGTACACTGTAACCTTGCTCCCAATCAGGTAAGCTGGAAACATGTCAAGAGCAAAAGATCACTGCTAAGAATTCCTTTTCCTTGGTTGCATATTTGACTTAAGCATTGTCCAATGTGTGACTGGCATAGTAGATAGCATGAAATCCTGTGGTCTTCTTCTGACCAAGCACAGCACCCACTACGTAGTCACTAGCATCATATATGATTTCAAATGGTAGCTCCCAATCAGGTGATATAATGATTGGTGCAGAGACAAATGTTTCCTTGAGGGTCTTGAATGCCAATTTGCACTCCTCATCAAACACGAATAAAATATCTTTCTCCAACAACTTGCAAAGAGGCTTGGTGATCTTGGAGAAATCCTTGATAAATCTTTGATAGAAACCAGCATGTCCTAGGAAACTCCGAACTTCCTTGATTAATAATGGATGGGGAAGCTTGTCAATAATTTCTAATTTGGCCTTGTTGACCTCTAGCCCGTCACTCAAGATTTTGTGGCCAAGGACCCTCCTTCAGTGACCATAAAGTGACATTTTTCTCAGTTTAGTACCAAGTTCATTTCCTTGCAGCGTTCCAATACCTTGCTCAAGTGTATAAGGCACTCCTCATATGAGTCTCCAAAAACTGAAAAATCATCCATGAAGATCTCGATTTGATGTTCAACAATATCAGAAAAGATGGCCATCATACACTGATGAAAAGTGGTAGGTACATTATAGAGTCCAAAAAGCATTCTGCAAAAAGCAAAGGTACCGTATGAACAAGTGAAAGTAGTCTTCTCTTGATCTTCTGGTGCGATAGGGATTTGAAGATAATTGGAATAACCATCCTGGAAGCAGTAATAGGCATGACCTGCCAATCTATCCAACATCTGATAATTGAAGGATAATGAAAAATGATCCTTCCTGGTGGCCTTGTTCAGTTTCCAAAAATCAATGCAAACTTGATGATCGACGACTACCCATGTAAGGATTACCTCATTATTTTCATTGGGTACAACAGTAATCCCTCTTTTCTTTGGCACACATTGGGTAGGACTTACCCACTTGGATTCTGAGATTGGGTAGATAATGCCGGCATCTAACCACTTGATCACCTCCTTTTACACTACCTCTTTTAGCTTCGGGTTCAGCCTTCATTGGGCTTCTACTAATGGTGTAAAATCTTCCTGTAGAATAATCTTATGCTAGTAGAGGGAGGGACTAATGCCCTTTACATCGCCAAGTGTCCACCTTATTGCTTCTTTATGCTTTTTGATCACCTCTAGGAGCTCTTCTTCCTGTTTCAGAGTCAAAGAGGCAGAGATAATGACAGGAAGCTTGTCACCTTCATGCAGATAAGCATATTTGAGATGCCCTGGGAGTGGCTTGAGCTCTAACTCCAGTGGTGTGATGATAGATGCTTGGAGTTTGGATCATTGTGTATTCTCTAATTCAAGAGATTCTGCTACGCGTATCCATGACACCTGCTTAATCAATTCAATGTCTGCCTCTTGCCCTTCAGATTCCTACACTAATTCTGAGTTGTTTTTTATGAGAGTATTTAGATTGCTCATAGTGACAATCTCATAAATTACATCAATCCTGTAGTAGTTGTCTTCAGTGGAGGGGTACTTGGTAGCTTCAAAGACATTAAATATCACTTCATCATCGCAGACCTTGAATTGTAACTCCCCCTTTTCCACATCAATACTGGTTTTTCCCGTAGCTAGGAATGGGCATCCAAGGAGTAATGGAACATCCCGATCTTCTTCCATCTCCATGACAATGAAGTCCACTGGAAAAATCAACATGTCAACTTTAACCAACACATTCTCTATGATTCCCTTTGGTCAAGCCACTAACCAATCTGCAAGCTAGAGGACAATTGATGTCGACTTTATATCTTCCAATCCGAGCTTCTGGAATATGGAGTATGGCATGAGATTTATGCTAGATCCCAGATCAATGAGTGCCTTCTTGAAAATCTGTTCTCCAATGGTACAAAAAATGGTGAAACTACCGGGATCCTTCATCTTCTGAGGGAGGTCTTGGGTCAAAACTGCACTACATCCTTTAGTCAATGGGATGACCTTGAAGTTATCAATGCTTTTCTTCTTTGAAATGAACTCCTTGATCCACTTTCTATAAGTAGGCATCTGCTCAAATGGAATCAAGAAGTGGAATATTGATATGGAGGTTCTTAAATAATTCTAGAAACTTTTGATAACTGGGGTGAGATGCCTGCTTGTTCACTCTTTGAGGAAAAGATGGAGGGGGATATCTCCTCTCTTGTGCAAGCTTGACAGTTTCCACTATGGATGTGTTTTTCTCCACTGCTATAGGAAGTACCCAAAGTTCTTCTTCTTCCTCTTCACTCAGTGATTTCCCTAGAGACTTAGTTACTGAACTTTCAACATTCTTCCCTAAATCTAGTCCACTCCTAGTTGTGATTGCCTTGTAATGCTCCTGCTTGGTGGGAGGGACTTCCGTATTGCTTGGGAGTGTGCCTGGCTGCCTCGTATTTAATTGAAGTGCGAGCTAACCAATTTGAATTTCTAGATTTCTGTTCGTGGCCTCATAACTGAGAACCTACTTCCTCAACTCATCTTCACTCCTACGATCTTGTTGGGGCGATGCTTGTTGTTGCTACTTCTGCTGATAAACCTGGGGTTGTTTTGGCGGTGAGCCTTGAGCATTGCTAGCAGCCATAGATCTCACTATTGTCTTATATTGTAGCCACTTTCTTTCTTTCGACCCAATCTCCCCACTCATGATTGTTGGTGGCCATGGCTTCAATAATGCATAACCCTTCAGCTTCATCCTTGTCCATCAAATCGCCTTCAGTGGCTGCATCTAAGTTGACTCAGATTTATGGTTCACATCCATTATGGAAGGTTTGGATAATCATCCAGTCAGGTATCTGATAGTATGGGTACTCACGAAGTAACCTCTTATAACGTTGCCATGCCTCATGCAAAGATTTGACACCCTATTACTTAAATTGAGAAATTTTATTACGTAGTTGAGTGGTCTTACCTGGTGGGTAATATTTCTCTTAAAACTTGTATACAAGCCCATCCATATGGTAAAAGTGCCTACGAGAAATGTATCTACCCACTCTCTAGCATCATCCTTTAAGCTTTTCTTGAACAATCACAATTTGATAGCATCTGCTGAGACACCATTGGACTTGACGGTCGATCAATGATCTTCAAAAGTTTGGATGTGCTTCGCAGGATTTTCTGAAGGATTGCCCCCAAATTGATCTCCATGAACCATATTGATGAGGCTAGATTTAATCTCAAAATTATTGGCCTCCACAGTTGGGTACTCAATACTGGGTCGAAGATCAACCAGCCTAGGGTGCATTTGTCTTCTCCCATTATTGTTTGCCAGAACATTGATTGCCTGATTCTGATCTACCATCTCTTCCTCAAGTCTATTCGTTCTTCTTGAGCAAAAGGTTCGTTCAATTTCTGGATCATACTTAAGGAGTGGTTAGTTATCAGAGCGGGTATGTCGCATACACCTCCTGTACCCTCACTAAACCACAAAACTCAACAAAGAGGATCAAGCATAGTGATGAAAACAAAGGTGTAAAAAGGCTTAGTCTCAAGATTAGGAAAATTGTATCGAATATTAAAGACAGATTGATTAAATCTGTCCTCGACAACGGTGCCAAAAACTTGAAGTGATAAATATCAGGTCAAAATTACGTGCAAGAGAACACGATCGATCAAGTAATATAATGATAACTAAGTTCGTCTCCACAGGGACAAATTAATCAATTCCTTAATTATTGGATTATGAACTCCAAATCTTAATCTAAGCAGTCAAAATCGAATAATTGATTAGTGATTAATATTACAAGTCGTCAAACGAACCTAAGGTTTTCAATCCTAAACTCGAATAGCAATTAACTAAATTAACGAACAGTCGGATGCAATCTATGTTAGAACTAAGGTTGCCAATCTTAATTCTAACACGCAATACAAATCAATCAACCAATGAATAACAAATCAATCAACCAATGAATAACCAAGTAATTGAATGAAAAGATAATTCTTGACTACAGAGTATGAAAATACTGTGTTGATTGAAGATTCGAATTATTGATAATGATCCTTGAAAGTAAGAACAATCGAAAGAAAGTTAACTTGAATGAATCTTGGACTAAAGACGTCAAGAGTTCTCTACAAATCAGGTCTCAACACCTTATATAGTTTTTAGGAAAAGAAAACCTAAAACAGAAAAGTCCTAACTAAACTAAATAGGCTAAAAAATCCCTCCTCGACCCGGCCAGCAAACGCTGGGTTACATTCTATCGCACCACCAATGAACGCTGGCCAAGCCCAGCGAACGTTGGGTCTTTATAGCACTTCCTTCTCTCGCCTTTGAATCTTCGTCCATGTTATCCACATTCCCCTAGCACTTCATCATCTTCATCTCTTACCATCCAAGTACCTACAAAACACCCAAACTTTGAAAAGTATCCCGCTCCTCGACACAAAACATAAACAAGACGAAATACGAAATGACATACGACAAAATCTACCTAAAATGCAAATAAACAAATCATAAAACTCAGGACTTTATGTGTACGTTCACACGCACATCACACCCCCTCACTTAATTCCTTACTCGTCCCCAAGCAAGGTGCATCACAGCTACCGCATTTACGGCTCCTCTTTACACGGTACAAATCACAACATGCTTCATCCTATCACTAATCATTCATCTCACTCAAGTGCCAAAAACAATGATCATGTAAACACAACACCCTCAACTGTTTAGCCCAATTTTCGTACTATGCTTACCATACACAAGAGATGATCATTCAGTGGGTAGAATCAATTTTTGCTCACATATGTTAGGTAGTCAACTACCTATCACTCACAAGCATGCTCGGGTTCTAACAATATTATACTTCGTACTCGACACTCTCTCAAGTAATGCGGGACTCATAATCAAGAGGGACTTTCATAGGGTTATAACGTGCCTTAAGGTTAGGGGAGGATAAATCATTGGATAATGGCTAGACCATCCAATCCAAGGGTTACGTCAAAAATCTAACTCTTGGCTATACTAGACAACTCACCCTATGATGACTAAACACTCAGCCCAGCATTTCTTTATCCTAGAGGCCATTCACTCAGGACAAGTCATTCACTTTTCAGAGTGCCTTTTCTTTCCATCTTTCCTTGAATTTGTTCTTTTCACTTCTCCAACTTTCCATAAGAAATGTTTTTCTTTTACTTTCCTCTTTTCTTGTTTCGTTTCTTTTCTTTTACTTCTCCAACTGTGTGAGTGTTGCCACCTATGCCTTGAGTGTAATGATCTCACTATTGTCTTGTACTCAGCCACTTTCTTTCTTTCTACCCGATCTCCCCACTCATGATTGTTGGTGGCCATGGCTTTAATGATGCATAACCCTTCAGCTTTATCCTTGGTTGTCAAATCACCTCCAGCTGCTACGTCCAAGTTGATTTGAACTTGTGGCTCGCATCCATTGTAGAATATTTGGATGAGCATCCAGTTCAAAATCTGGTGGTATGGGCAGTCATAGAGTAGCCTCTTATAGCGATGCCATTTCTCCTATAGAGATTCGCCACCCTATTGCTTGAATTTAGAAATCTTGTTGCGTAGTTAGGTGATCTTGCCTGGTGGGTAGTACTTTTCTAGAAACTTGTCTGCAAGCTCGTCCCATATGGTAAAGGTGACTACACGAATTGTGTCTACCCACTCTCTAGCATCATCCTTCAAGCTGTGCTTAAACAATCGAAATTTGATGGCATTTGCTGAGATACCATTGTATTTGACTATCGAGCAATGATCTTCAAAAATTTGGATGTGCTTCATAGGACTTTCTGAAGGAGAGCCCCCAAATTGATCTCCACGAACCATATTAATGAGGCTAGATTTGACCTCAAAATTGTTGGCCTCCACAGTTGGGTATTCAATACTAGGTCGAAGATTGATTGCCTGATTCTGATCTGCCATCTCTTTCTCAAGTCTATTCCTTCTTCTCGAGCGAAAGGTTTGTTCAATTTCTGGATCATACTTAAGGAGTGGTTGGTTATCAGAGCGGGTATGTAGCATACACCTTCTGCGCCCTCACTAAACTACAAAACTCAACAAAGAGGATCAAGCGTAGTGATGAATACAAAGGTGTAAAAAGGCTTAGTCTCAAAATTAGGAAAATTGTATCAAATATTAAAGACAGATTGATTAAATCTGTCCACGACAACGGTGCCAAAAACTTGATGCGATAAATATCAGGTCAAAATTACGTGTAAGAGAACACGATCGATCAAGTAATATAATGATAACTAAGTTCGTCTCCATAGGGACTAATTAATAAATTCTTTAATTACCAGATTATGAATTCCAAATCTTAATCTAAGCAGTCAAAATTGAGTGATTGATTAGTGATTAAATATTACGAGTCATCAAACGAACCTAGGGTTATCAATCCTAAACTCGAATAGCAATTAACTAAATTAACGAACAGTCGGATGCAATCTATGCTAGAACTAAGGTTGTCAATCTAAATTCTAACACGCAATACAAATCAAACAACCAATGAATAGCCAAGCAATTGAATGAAAAGATAATTATCGACTATGGAGTATGAAAATACCGCATTGATTAAAGATTCAAATTGTTGATAACAATCCTTGAAAGTAAGAACAATTGAATAAATGTTAACTTGAATGAATCTTGGGCTAAAGCCGTCAAGAGTTTTTTACAAATCAGGTTTCAACACCTTATATAGTTTTTAGGAAAGAAACCTAAAACAAAAAAGTCATAACTAAACTAAACAGGCTGAAAAATCTCTTCTCAGTCCGACCAATGAATGCTGGCTAAACCCAGCGAACACTGGGTAACATTCTTTCGCACCACTAGCGAACGCTGGCCAAACCCAGCGAATGCTAGGTCTTTAGCACACCTTCTTCTCTCGCCTTCGAATCCTCATCCATGCTATTTGTATTCTCCTTGCACCTCGTCATCTTCATCTCCACCATCCAAATACCTACAAAACACCAAAATTTTGAAAGGCATCCTGCTCTTCGACACAAAGCATAAATAAGACAAAATACAAAACAACACACGACAAAAATCTACCCAAAATATAAATAAACAAATAACAAAATATGACTTTGTGTGTACATTTACACCCACATCACCTATCTTATCCCCTAACTTCAAATAAGGTAATAACACTTAGCTCTTCCTGATTTGCTGCCTATTTGCCGTCCAATCACAATTCAATAACTTATTGCTCAATTTTTTCCTTTTTCCAATAATAATCTAAACAAATTTATGTCTAACTAATTTTAGGTCTATGTCTTAGGTTTCCAAAATATATTCACTTGTCTTATTTAGATCAGAAATGAGAATATTATGCCCATTCTATCCAACAGAGGCCAAATCTGTATAAACCTATCCAAGGCTAGTGTTGCAAAACTTAAAAATAAGCTAGCTGACCAAAGTGGAGGCTAGTCTACAAGTCTTAGAAGACTCTATCATATGTAAACATACCTATAAAATTTTAGGAATATCAATCTCATAAGAATAGTTACCTAAGAGACCAAGAACGCTAATATTAATATGCTTAAAAAGTAATATTTCTATATCTTAACCTGAATTTAACTTAGTTAACAACATGGATGTGCGAGTGAGCACACGTCTAATTTGTGTTATTTGGGGTATGTGTTAAGCATGTTTTGAGCAGGGGTTAGTTGTGCTTTGAGTGTCTTTAAGTTGTTTTGCCATTTTGTGTTGAGAAGCAAGAATTCTGTCAATTTCTTGTGTTTTTGTAGGTAGTTGAGAAGAATGGTAAGTTAGGCGAGAATTAGTGAGGTCACGTGAAGAGTCGACAAAGAATCATAGAGCTGTTGTAGTAGACCCAGTAGTCACTGGAGGGGTTACAGAAAGTGCATTCGAGAGGCCAGTAGTCGTTGGGGGTGTTACGGGCGAAGAAGCCAACGATCGCTGGCCCAACCAACAGTCGCTAGGTAGACAGAATTTTAGCCTGCTTAGGGATTGGAGTTTTACCTACTTAGAAAGGTTATTAGTTAGGTATTATTGGCTTGGCTGTATATAGGCTTTAAGCCTAGGGTTAGAAAAAAACTTGATAGCTTTCGCTCAAGACAATTTTTCTTAGCTTTCATTTATTGTTTTGTTCATAAGGATTGCAATCAACAATTCGGGTTTTCATTCAACAAGGTATTTTCATATCTTGTAATCAAGAGTTGTCTTTTCATTCATCTTCTTGGCTATTCATTATTTGACTAATTTATTTTGTGTGTTGAGAATTGAGATTGACGCACTTGATTCATAACACGGATTTCGTTCGCATAGTTTTATTGATTTGGTTTTTATCGTTGTTCGAATTTAGAATTGACAACTATAGGTTCGTGTAATAATTCGTAGCATTAGAATTAACAACCAATCACTTAGTTTTGATTGCTTAGATTAAAATTAGGAATCTATAATCCGATAATTAGAGAATTTTTTTTGTCTCTGTGGAGACGATCTTAAATACTACTATATTACTTGTGCGATCGCATTCTCTTGCACGTATTTTCGATATTTATTGCACCAAGTTTTTGGTGCCATTATCGGGGATAGATTTGAATCAATCTGTCTTTAATGTTGGATACAGTTTTGTTAATTTTGAGACTAAGCATTATTACATTTTCTTCGTTCATCACTACACTTGATTCTCTTAGTTGAGTTTAGTAGTGCAGTGAGAATCACATGAGGTGTATACTACATACCCGTTGTGATAACCAACCGATTCTTGAGTATGATCCAGAAATTGAATAAACTTTCTATTTAAGAAGAAGAAATCAACACAAGATCAAGATGGGAGATCAATAGGTAGTCAACATTCCAGCTAATAATAATAGGAGGTAGACACACCCTAGACTGGCTGATCTTAGACTCAGTATTGCGTACCCAATTGTGGAGGCCAACACTTTTGAGATCACAGCTAGCCTCATTCAGATAGTTTACCAAGACCAGTTCGGGGCCTCTCCTTCTGAAAATTCTGTGAAGCATATCTAAACTTTTGAAGACCACTGCTCAACAGTTAAATATAATGGAGTCCCAGCAGATGCCATCAAATTGTGACTGTTTAACCAAAGCTTAAATGATGCTGTTAAAGAGTGGGTGGACTCATTTTCTACAGGTACTTTCACTACATGGGACGAGTTAGCCAATAAGTTCATGGAGAAGTATTACCCACCAGGTAAAACCACTCAACTACATAACAAATTTCTTAATTCAAGTAGCAGGGTGGTGAATCTCTACATGAGACCTCGTATCATTACAAAGGGCTACTCTGCGACTACTCACACCATTAGATTCTTGAATAGATGCTCATCCAAACATTCTACAAGGGATGTTAGCCATAAATTTGAGTCAATGTAGCTTCAGCAGCTAGAGATAATTTGACTAAAAATTTAGAAGTTAAAGGCCTACATATCATCGAAGCCATGGCCACTATCAATCATGAGTAGGGCGAGAAAACGGAAAGGAAGAAAGTGGCCAGCGTATAGGACAACAATTAGATAGCTTCCCCCCAAACATAAGTGATAGCTCTTACACAGGTAGTTCAGTCTCCATTTAGACCGCCATCTACACCACCTGCTTAGGTTTGCAAAATTTGCAGTGGACCTTATATCACTGATAACTACTCGTTTATGGCTGAAATTGTTAATTATGTGAGTAATACAAATAGGAATAATGATCTATATTCTACAACATATAACCCAAGTTGGAGAAACCACACAAATTTTTCATGGAGAAATAATGTAGGTTAGTAGGTACCTCAAAAATAGAAATCTCCTATGGCTAGTGGCAATGCTCAGGGTCTTCTGCCACAGCAATTCTAGCCATATCAATAGAAGTGACAATAACAAGCACTATCTCAACAAGACCATAGGAGTGAGGACGAGTTGAGGAAGCAAGTTCTCAGCCATGAAGCCACGATCAGAAAACTAGAAATTCAAATAGGACAGCTTGTAGCTCAACTGAATGCAAGGCAGCCATGCACACTTCCAAGCAACATTTAAGCTCCCCCTATAAAGCAGGAGCATTGTAAGGCAATCGTAACTAGTAATGGGCTAGATTTAGGGAGAATGAAGCAAGTTTAACAACGAAATCTCTAATAAAGCTAATGAGTAAAGAGAAAGAAGAGCTTCGGGTGATTCCTACAGCAGCAGAGAAAGACAAATCTACAATAGAGTCTTCTAAGCCAGTACAAGAAAGAAGATATTCTCCACTACCTTTTCCGCAAAGAGTGAATAAGCAATCATCTCATCCAAGCTATCAAAAATTTCTAGAATTATTCAAGAATCTCCACATCAACATTTCACTTCTTGATGCATTCGAGCAAATGCCTACTTACAAGAAGTGGATCAAGGAGTTTATTTTGAAGAAGAAGAATATCGATGACTTTGAGGTTATTCTATTGACTAGGGGATGTAGTGCAGTTTTGATCTAGGATCTCTCTCAGAAGATGAAAGACACCGATAGCATTACCATTCCATACATTATTAGGGATCAAACTTTCACAAAGGCACTAATAGATCTTAGATTTAGCATCAATCTCATGCCATTCTCTATATTCCAAAAGTTTGGATTAAGGGACATGAAGACCACTTTGATAGTGCTCCAACTCATAGATCGATTAGTGGTTAGACCAAAAGGGATAGTGGAAAATATGCTTGTGAAAGTTGAGACATTGATTTTTTCGGTAAATTTTATTTTTATGGAGATGAAGTTGTGTTCAACGTGTTTGAAGCAGCCAAGTACCCATCCACAGAAGATGATTGCTACCGGATTGATTTCATTGATGAGATTGTGACTATGCATAGTATGGATGCCCTTGCTAAAAGTGAATTAGGGCTAGTACCAAAATCTGAAGTGGAAGAGGACGAGCCTGAACTAATAGAGCAGGTATCATGGATACCTATAGTAGAATCTCTTAAACTAGATAACACACCAAGATCAAAGTTGCAAGCATCCATTATCACTATAAGAATTATGAAATTAAGAGTATCAACGTAGAGACCTATTTGGCATGCTTTGTAAAAGTATAGGAACCAAAGGGTAAATTACCTATTTAGGATTTCTATTAGACATATAAATAGACCAAGCAGTTTACCTAATCATAATTCTGTCCTATTTGTGAAGGTTTAGAGCATCACATAACCCTAGGAGGAGAGAACGAAGCCACCCAATTATCTCAGCACAAAGAGGGTAAGTCATTTGTGTTTCCCCTCCTTAGATTCCAATTGATGATCGATTGTTTATTCTGAAATAAATACAAAATTGTTATTATACCACTAGGGTCGAGGGGAAAATCAACTAGCAGAGAAGGGGATAAATCAGTTTTGTAGGCAAGAATAGGTAAGTGAGATTTCGTTTGAGTTTTTTTGAAATCGGATTTCAATTTAGGCCTGAACACATACAAACCGTAGGAACATGATTTGGGATTTGAACTTCAAATTGGGTTTTGATGAGTTTTGGATTCAGATTTAGTTCTAAAATTGAATTCGAATCCGTGGGTATTAAGTCCCTATATATTTAGTCAATTTGTTTATCTTGATTTGGTTTCATATTTCAAGAATTGATATGTGATTACGAGTTGTGCTTTGTTGGTTTTGTTGTTTTCAGATTTGATGTGTGATTATGAGTTGAAATTGGATATGTGTGATAAGGCTTTGGACAAGAACTGTGATAAGAGCTGCTATGAGATATGTGATTAGTTGGTTAAGTAGTTGGATAGGGGATTGTTCCGTTAAGAAAGCTTAGTTGGTTAAGTATAGTTGGCTAGGATACTGCTCCAGAGTTATTTTGTTAGTCGGTTAAGTGTTAGCCGGTTAGGAGATCTATTAGTTGGCTAGGACATTGTGATAAGTGATTGATTTCGATGAAAGTATGTTTGAATCAATTCCACTTACTGAGTTTATTCAACTCACGCCTGTCATATGTGTTCAGATTGTTCGAGCGAGGATCAGGGTTAGAGGGAGCCTTCTGCTGCTGCATGTCATCATCATATTTGACTTATAAACTTTTAAGTATTTTGATATAAAGACGATTACTACATTTGAACATGTTTTAGATTGAAATTTCCTTTGAAATAAAAGTCTGGTGCCTAGGGATATTTAATTCCCGGCATTTGTCACTTCCGTGTTTCGGGTTGTGACAAATTATGGTATCAGAGTATTATTATTTTTTTTTTTGAAAAGAGAATTTAAAATCATCCACATTCGCATTTGCATGCATATGAGCGATCCGGGGAGTATTGGGGGTTAGAAAGTTTGTGGTGGAATGTTGCGGTAGGAAGTTAGGTGCATATTCTCGCGTAATTTTGCGTCAAAACTGCAAAAACTTTCAACATCCATAACTTTTGACTCATTTATCCAATTTTCTATTATAATATGTTTTCGAAAATCGAATTTCAAGATCTACACATGTTTCTGCTATTCTGGATGATTGAGTTTTGGGGTCAAATTCTTTTTCATTTGAAAGTTACGGTCATTTAAAGTTTTCTGCCATGCATTTCCATGTTTTTGACGAGAATTGTCTAACTTTTCTGAACCGTTCATGCATTTAGCATACGGTTGTTACTTTAAGTATTCATGGAATGATCCCAGTTGATGGAATGATTAACTTTAATTATAATGCGAGTGGAGACTTTTGTTGTGATTATGATGCGGTGTGTTTAGTGGATATGAAGGGAGTGTTGTGCTTACGTAGTTAGGTAGGGAGTGTGGTTCTTCTTGTGCTGAGTAGGGTGTAGATCCAAATACTTGCTTCTTACTGTTATGTTCATTCATGTATGATTTTCTAAACTTCTAGTTATGAGTGGTGTATTGGAATAATGTTGTAGTGATATTAGGATCATGGCTCACACAAGAAGCCAAGCTTCACAGGCTGCTAGGGATGCACACATTTCTATCATATGAACTGCTGACCCAGCTGCTACCACGGAGGCACAGACTGCTACTACCATGGATGCCCATGCTAACCCAAACACGCATGCAGACTCAGGCGCTCAATCTGCTACCAATATGCATGCGGGCATTGTACCCCCCGTGGGTGCTATACCGCCCCCTATACCACCCCCTCTGAACCATCAAGGACTGAATACTGAAAGTGCGCTTATAGAGATTATGGGTTTACTAGTTCAACAACAAACAACAATTGTGCTTGTGCCTCAGCTAGTTGTGTCACTGCATCCTCAATCAATAATCTGGACATACTACAAATTTCAGAGAGTCAAACCACCTAGCTTTGATGGTACAGAAGAACTGGTACAGGTGGAGGACTAGGTGATGGAGATAGAAAAGGCATTTCAGATTGCACAAACCCTACCTGCTAAGAAGGTGACATTTACTACCTATGTGTTGACTAGTGATGCGTTGAGATGGTGGAAAACCTAGAAGAGGATACGGGTGATTGATGCAAAAGGAACTTCCAAGACTTCGATCTATGGCTAGAAAGCATTATTGATGGACTTCAGAGAGAGATTCATCCCAGCTCCTAAACGAAGGGAGATGGCACGAGAGTTTGACTAGCTTGTGCAAGGGAACAAGACAGTGACAAAATATGACCAGGAGTTTAATCATCTCTCAATATTCAAGTTTGCTGCATCACTCAACGAGGATACACGAGCTCGAAAGTTCAAGGATGGTCTCGCTAAGGATATTAGAGATCTTGTTGTGCCCCTCATGCTGTCCACCTATAAGGATGTCCTTGAGAGAGCTTTAGTAGTCGAATAGAACCTACAGTAAAAAAGGTGGATAAGGAGCAAACAAAGAGAAAATGGAGTCAAAATATTGAAGGCCAACTAACTGAACCTGCTAAGAGGCCCTACAACCCAAACCCAACCAGGAACTTGGGTGCATGGTGTGACTAATGCAAACGTGCAGGCTACACCAAAGAGAAATGCAGATGTATTACTTGTGCATGCTTTAAATATAGGAAGATGGGACACCGACTAGCTACATACCCTGAGGTACAGCGGGCCTCAGCACCAATAAACTTTAGTGGCTGCAATGTTCTGACAGGAGAGAACCCGACATCAAGGGCCCCGACACAAGCTTATGCTCTTAACCAAACTGAAGCAAATAAGCAAAGAGATGAAGTGACAGGTAATCCTTTTCCTTCTTCGATATAGTACATGTGTTAATAAGAGAATGTTATGTTGTGTTTATGTCAATAGGAGAATGTCATGTTAAGTGGAGAACTCTGGCACAGGTAAATTCTTAGTATCTGGGTACCCCACAAACACATTATTTGATTCTGGAGCAACTCACTCGTTCATTGTTAAACACTTTGTGAAGAGCTATAAATTATTGAGAAGTGTTTGTGAGAAGGAGATGGCAGTGAGAACCCCACTAGGGAAGACCATTATCGTAGACCAAAAATATGATTGTGATATCTCTATAAGCAGTTACAACTCAAAGGAGAATTTTGAGTCATGGAAATGATGGGTTTTGACATCATACTAGGAATGGATTGGTTGGTAGGATAGTATGCTACTATTGATTGTAGGTGTCAGACTGTGGTATTTCGGCCACCAGGAAAGGAAGAATTCACATATGTGGGTCAAAGCATAAAACCACCCTTGTCAATAATTTCGACGATAGAAGCAATGCGACTAGTACAAGGTGGCACAATGGCTTATTTAGCCTCCATAATGGATATTCAGAAAGTGACTCCATTAGACCAGATACCAATCGCTAGAAAATTTCAAGATGTCTTTCCTGAAGAGGTACAAGGGGTACCACCAAATCATGAAGTAAAGTTCCAAATTGAGCTGATTCCCAGAGTAAGACCAGTATCTGAGGCACCATACCGCATGGCCTCAGCAGAACTAAAAGAGCTGAGGTGCAATTGGTAGAATTATTGGATAAGGGATTCATCAGACATAGCATTTCACCATGGGGAGCACCAGTGCTATTTGTAAAGAAGAAGGACAGCTCCACGAGAATGTGTGTAGACTATCAAGAGTTAAACAAACTTACTATTAAGAATAGATATCCTTTGCCCAGAATTGACGATCTATTTAACCAACTGAAAGGGGCTACAGTCTTCTTAAAAATAAACCTCTGCTCGGGCTACCATCAATTAAAGATTAGGAATGAAGATGTGTACATGACAGCATTTCATACAAGATATAGGCACTACAAATTTCAAGTTATATCGTTTGGATTGACCAATGCCTCGACAAAGTTCATGGACTTGATGAATCGAACTTTCCAACCCTATCTAACCAAATGTGTGGTGGTGTTTATAGATGACATTCTGGTATATTCCAGAAGCAAGGAGGAACATGAAGGACACCTAAGGGCTGTATAACAGATATTACGGAAGAAACAGTTATATGCCAAATTGAAGAAGTGTGAGTTCTGGCTTGACAAAGTTGCCTTCCTGGGACATGTTTTAACTAGGGAAGGAGTATCTATAGATACCAGTAAGATTGAGACAGTGGTAAGGTGGCAGCTACCAAGAAAAGTGTCTGATGTACGTAGCTTCCTGGGCTTGGTAGGATACTATCATCATTTCATGGAAGAATTTTCCAAGTTGGCAACGCCATTAACCAGATTAACCCAGAAAGGGGTTAAATTTATATGGAGCGAAGAGTGCGAGAAGAGCTTCCAAGAACTAAAGGAAAGGCTAGTGACTGCTCCCATACTATCATAACCCACGGAAGGGAAGGACTATACCATTTACAGTGATGCGTCAGGGAGTGGGTTGGGGTCTGTGCTTATGCAGGGAGATAAAGTAATTGCGTATGCATCCAGATAACTTAAAACATATGAAAGGAATTACCCTACACTTGATCTAGAACTAGCAGCATTGATTCATATGCTCAAAGTATGGAGATATTACCTCTACAGAGCGTACATATACACTGACCACAAGAGTCTCAAATATATCTACACACAGAAAGAACTGAATATGAGACAACGGAGGTAGCTAGAGCTAATTAAGGATTACGATATGGGGATACACTACCATCCTGGCAAGGCTAATATAGTAGCAGATGCCCTCAGCCAAAAGAACCAGACCATCTATGGACTCACATCACAGGAGGAGCTAATACGACAATTAAGAAGTCTAGGACTAGAAAACTCCAATGGTGAGAGCGGACTAGTGGTAAAATTAGAGTTGGAACCCACATTGAGAACCCAAATAAGCCAGGGGCAACATGAGGACACCATATTAATTAATCTTAGACAACAAGTTGAACAAGGAGAGACAACCAAATTTCACAAAGGGAATGACGGTCATTTATACTACTAGAATTGGTTATGCATCCCGGCCAACCAGGAACTAAAAGGTTTAATATTGGATGAAGCCCATAACTCACATTATACTAGACACCCTGGTAGGACCAAAATGTACCAAGACCTCAAGAAGACCTTCCGGTAGCCTGGTATAAAGAAAGAAATAACAGATTATGTGGCTTATTGTATGATATGCCAAATGGTCAAGGTGGAACATCAATGGCCTATTGGCCCCCTACAACTGTTAGACATTCCAAAATAGAAGTGGGAGAAGATTACCATTGACTTTGTGACAGGGCTTCCAAAAAATCGATGGGGTAAAGATGCAATATGGGTAATAGTAGATCGCCTTACCAAGTCTGCCTAATTCATAGCATACAAGGCAGGTATGACCATTGAGCAAATGGCAGAGCTGTATATATGGGAAATAGTCTGATTACATGGAGTTCTAGTGAGTATCACATCAGATAGGGACACCTGATTCTTGTCTAGATTCTGGACGAGTATACAAAAAGCTTTGGGGACTAAATTACAATTCAGTACAGCATTCCATCCATAGACAGATAGATAGTCGGAGCATACAATACAAATTCTAGAGGATTTACTTAGAGCCTGTATACTTGACTTTAGGAAGGACATCTACCAATACTAGAGTTCACCTATAACAATAGTTTTCAAAAAGTGTATGTATGGCTCCCTACAAGGCTTTATATGGCAGGAAGTGTCGATCACCAATCAGTTAGAACGAGATAAGAGAAAAGGAAATTTTGGGATCAGATATGTTCAATGAACTCACAGAAAAGGTATATTTGATACAAAAAAGAATTCAAACGACTAATGATCGATAAAAGAAATTTGTTGATCAACATTGACGAGAAATAGAATTTGAAGTTAGAGATCATGTGTTCCTGAAGGTATCACCTACTAAAAGAATTCAAAGGTTTGGGTTAAAAGGAAAGTTAAGCCTGCAATATATTGAGCTATTTGATATAACGCAACGAATAGGGAAGTTTGCCTACCGGTAGGCCCTACCACCGATGTTGGCTGGGGTACATGATATTTTCCATGTGTTAATGATACGAAAATATATCCCAAGGGAGGGACATGTTATTCAAGATATCCTAATAGAGGTACGGCCAGACGTGAGCTACGAGGAGATACATCTAAGAATTGTCGATGTCAAAAGCCAACAACTCCATAGGAGGACAATTGAATATGTCAAGGTACAATAAAGTAACCACTCAGAGAGAGAAGCCACTTGGGAGTTGCACACCGAGTTGGAAGAAAAGTACCCCTACCTCTTCGAACAACAAAGTAAGTTTAAGGACAAACTTTATTTTAAGGGGGAGAGAATGTAAGAATCATGAAATTAAGAGTGTAAATGTAGAGACCTATTTGGCATGCTTTGTAAAAGTATAAGTACCAAAGGGTAAATTACCTATTTAGGGTTTCTATTAGACATATAAATAGACCAAGCAATCTAGCCTAATCATAATTTTATCCTACTTGTGAAGGTTTGGAGCATCACATAACCCTAAGAGAAGAGAACGAAACTGTCCAATCATCTTAGCGCAAAGAGGGAAGTCATTCGCAATGTTTCCCCTCCTTAGATTCCAATTGATGATCGATTGTTTGTTCTAAAATAAATACAAAATTGTTATTATACCACTAAGGTCGAAGGGAAGATCAACTAGCGGAGAAGGGGACAAATCAGTTTCATAGGCAAGAATAGGTAAGTGGGATTCTATTTGAGTTTGTCTGAAATCGGATTTCGATCCAGGCCTGAACACATGCAAACCGTAGGAATATGATTTCAGATTTGAACTTCAAATTGGGTTTTGATGATTTTCGAATTTGGATTTAGTTCTAAAATTGAATTCGAATTCGTGAGTATTAAGTCCCTATGTATTTAGTCGATCTGTTTATCTTGATTTGGTTTTGTATTTCTGGAATTGATATGTGATTACGAGTTGTGCTTTGCTCGTTTTATTGTTTTCAGATTTGATATGTCATTATGAGTTGAAATCAGATATGTATGTGATAAGGCTGATGTGAACCTCAGCAGAAAGATTCACAATTATGGACCGTTTGTTACTTCAGAATGGAACTAGATCATAACCCACAAAGAACTAAGGCACGAAATTGAACCTTAACCCTAACAAGAACTTATGAACCTTGACCTAAGGTCGTATCACACCACAAGCGGGGATGGATGATCCACTTGATAAGTGAAAAGTTTATTCTAGCTAAGACGACACACCAGCCTAAGCAAGAATACACGATGAGTATCAAAAACCCACACAACTAGCCAAAGCTATGTTATAATTCGAAATTATTCAAAATGGTCTGATTATTATTGAATGAGGATGCCTCTTTATATAGGCTCCAAAGTCTTACAATTTCCTAAACGAAAAGAACTCCTAAATAAGCTATGAAACTCGCCTAAATAAGCTAAAAGCAATCTGCCTAAAGCTTCTCTTATTCTGGCCGAAATTAGGATGCCTAAATAAGGCTTATTCTGGCCAAAATAGATCAACTAAATAAGAATAGAATCTTAACATAATAACTAAGTAATATGCACGTCCAAAATAAGATGCTACATGTCCTAAATAAGAAGATCTTCTCTTGTGCTTGCATCCAGAATAGTACGTGCTCTTCAAGCTTCCAATTTAACTTCCAAAATGTGCATAGGCTTTGTATGGGGTTCATGGACATCCTCCCTTGACTTATATGAATTAGCTTGAGCCTAAACTTCATCCATAAGTCCATTGAAATCAGATTGCAACTTCCTATCTCTTGACATTGTCAATGGCCCAACTGGAACTTGAACTTGGTAATCAGATTCACATCATTCCTCTCCTTTTGAAAGGGATTTGTCCTCAAATCCTTGCATACCCCATGCATTCTTGAATGTATAAGACTGCTAGAACATGGCTTAATCTTGGAATGTCGTGGCTGCACTTGATATCTTCCACTCCAACTGAATAAATACTTTGAGCATAATAAGCATGAATAAATCTCCAATTTGAAAACCAAGAACTTCCTTGTTTGCACAAGCCTTTCATTAAACTTCAAACTATTCCATAAGGTAACCAAAGCTGAGCCTCCAACATAATCATACTTGTCAACTCCTAAGAAGTCAATATGATCATCATGTTCAATATAATCTGGAGACATGTAAGATATGGGTTGAATCTCTTCCTTGTCAATGGCAACATCATGTTCGTCATGTTCATCAATAGTAGTAACTATGCGCTTCCTCATATGAACAACTTCCACAACTTCAGATTCATCAAATAAATCTCTTAAGTAGAGGAGTGACATGTCATGCTCATGAAAACAATCTCCATCGAATAAATCAACAAAAAATTTGCCAAACTCCTCCCATGTCAAAACACCTTCAATAATCTGATAAGAACAACATACCTTCTCCTCAGTATTGCACTTAGCTTGAAGGATGTTCTTATGTCATGCCTTATCAACTTTCTTTAAATACAAGTCAATTCCTCTAGCCAAATCAGCTTTAAGTTCCTCCCAACGGTCATCTCCTCTTCACCTTGCCTCTATATGTTTGCGATCAATCCTCAATCTTCTAATGTTCCTTGTAGATCCCATGTCCTCATCATAATCAGTCTCATCTCCACGCATCCCCCCCATAGGTGGTACTCTCCTCCTTGGGACATGAAGTACTTCTCGAGGTTGTTGGCTAGCTCATGAATTCTTTATGGCATCTAGGCGTAGGCATATTTGCTCAACCTCCGCTCGCAACATATGTTGGCACTTTCTTGTCAAGGCCTCCACAAACACCTTAAAATCAATGTTCCCTAAAGTCTGGCCTTCCTGAAACATGTTGTTTTCTTCTTTTTTTCTCCTCTTTTTTTTCTTTTCCTTTTTTTTCCTTTTTTTTCTTTTGATCAGAATACACAACCTAGAACAACTAAGTCATGAATCTGATTGGAACTAAAACAAAAACAAAACGAATCAAACTACTTAGACAAAACAACGAACTAAATACTAAACTAACAAGACAAAAAGGTAAGGATAGATAACCTAAAGCAACAAGCCAAAGCTCTGATACCAAATGATGTAAACCTCAGCGGAAAGATTCACAATTATGGACCGTTTGTTACTTCAGAATGGAACTAGATCACAACCCACAAAGAACTCACAAGAACTAAGGCACAAAATTAAACCTTAACCCTAACAAGAACTTATAAACCTTGACCTAAGGTCATATCACGCCACAAGCAGGGATGGATGATCCGCTTGATAAGTGAAAAGTTTATTCTAGCTAAGACGACATACCAGCCTAAGCAAGAATATACGATGAGTATCGAAAACCCACACAACTAGCCAAAGCTATGTTATAATTCGAAATTATTCTGAATGGTCTGATTATTATTGAATGAGGATGCCTCTTTATATAGGCTCCAAAGTCTTACAATTTCCTAAATGAAAAGAACTCATAAATAAGCTATAAAACTCGCCTAAATAAGCTAAAAGCAATCTGCCTAAAGCTTCTCTTATTCTGGCCAAAATTAGGATGCCTAAATAAGGCTTATTTTGGCCAAAATGGATCAACTAAATAAGAATAGAATCTTAACATAATAACTAAGTAATATGCACATCCAAAACAAGATGCTACATGTCCTAAATAAGAAGATGCTACATGTCCTAAATGGGTGAGCCTTACTCAATATGTTTCAAATAAGGGAGGAATTATAATCGTCCCTAATGAGAACAATAAGCTTATCCTTACACGGATGGTAGTTAGGCAGCGTATGTGCATTTATTTTCAAAAACTGAACAAGGCTACTCGGAAGGATCATTTTTCACTACTATTTATTGATCAGATGTTGGATAGACTAGCAGGTCATGTTTACTGTTGCTTTCTAGATGGTTACTCTAGCTATCTTCAAATCCCAATTGCCCCAGCAGACTAAGAGAAAACTAACTTCACCTACCCCTACGGTACTTTTGCTTTTTGTCGAATGCCATTTGGACTCTCTGATGCACCAGCCTGTCATGATCAGCACTAAGGTCGGTGATCGACGCTAGACTCACAATGAAGATCAACATATGTGTAATCTAGTAAGCCTCAAACTTCATACACAGTTCATCAAAACTTGCATCAAAAAAATCCTTAGAAAAATCATGACATATGTAAAGATGGTACACGAACCATCAAACAAAGTCTAAACAATCCATCTCCAAATAACAAATCCAAAAGCAAACATAAACCAAAATCTAACCACTATGGAGTGTCTATACATATGTACAAGGAGGCACAAATCTGGAGACCTCAAAAGCGTAGCTCTCAAACAAAAGAGATGAGCTCGAACAATAGACTCCAGACTCAAAAGTAACTATGGCATGTCAGAACCTGAGATAGATTAGTAAGGAGTAAGTGTCGAGAAATACTTAGTAAGAGGATAGAATATAACATATTAGTTATGTCTGAGATATACATGCCACAAAACTCAACCATTTTTGACATAACTAAATTTGAAATGCATGATGACCTTATGATGCACAAATTACCAAAAACATAAATATAAACACACAGACACATAGAGCCATGAAACAGGTTTTGAAAGGCCCCTTCCTTTGACTGCAAAGGGATATCCAAATGGCCAACAAATCTCTGTCCACAAACAAAAAGAAGCTAGCTTACATACGTAAACTAATGATATCCCTCAAATTATAAGCTCATAGACTAACATGTCCAGTTAGTATGTTAGTCCAGTTAGTACGAGAAAGCCTATTCACAAATGTCACACACACCATAACTTACATCAAAAGTATGTCCAAATATATCATAGATCAACATCATATGCATGTGACGCACACCATCAAGATCTGAAACATGCATATAACAAACACAACCAACCTATCATGGTCTATCTGCTTACTCAACAAAGACCATACTGATTTCTGAATTCAGATGCTTTTCACTCAAAGCCTTTATAACTTTCTCCTGGAATAATTCTCCTTCACTCACACACCTTGAGGAAGCTTAAGCCTTTATTTCAACCCCTTTAATCTAAATATAGCCAACCGATCCAAACTTCAAAAAAGTCTTGAACAAAATTTATTCATCCAAACAGGGCATATGATATATGGTTAGAAATCTTATAGAATCCTCTATAAGCTATCAAAATTTCGAATTCTAATTCAAAGTTTAATTACGCTTACCAATCATGTTTTCCTCAATACCCTGAGCTGTGTGCTTCTCCAACAATAGTCTGATTCAAAATGATTTTCTGATTGATTCTCTGATCCAAAGTGCACATATGATATACCAAAAGAAAAGATCTTAAAGTCCTCTACAACTCTCTTCAAATGTTCAAAATTCAAATCAGAATAAAAGTATGCTTACCACTTGATTCTTTATTGACCAGCTTCTTCTTTCTCTTTCAACCCTTTCTCAGCCTTCTCTCTTCTCTCTTTTAATTTTTGTTTTGTGACAAAAGGTGTTTAGCTTTCTGCCTCTTCAAGGAAACCACTGGGATATATATGAAGAGGTGGGTGAGGTCCAATCACATTCAAACCACCTCTTCAACTTAATGTAACAAGAATACAATAATCTGGGGTCCAATCAGATTCATCCAAAAGCCAGCAGCTCAAGAATGGCAGTCTTCCTTAGGTTTTTATCCCATTTGGTAGTCAGGCTTTTTGTTCCTTAATATGTCTAGTTTCTGAATCAAGTGGAATAACAACATTTGAAGACATATTGAAGAAGTTATGACATTTTCACTAACGAAAGGTTTGTCTTTCCGAATTCATCAAACAACTAGGACTCTAATGTAACCAATACACACCCTTGAACATTTCAAATCACTCATCCAATATAAGCAGTTCAATTTAACGCATTCTGACCAACCATTTTTTGAATATCACACTGCCACTTTTTAGCAGTGCATGATGGCAATCTTTTCTGATATGGTCGAGCATCAAATTGAAACCTTCATGGATGATTTCTCAGTGTTTGGAGATTCGTAAGAGGAGTGTCTTCTATATTTAGGCAAGGTTCTTGAACACTACAAGAAGACCAACTTGGTCCTTAACTGAGAAAAATACCACTTTATGGTTACTAAAGGAGTGGTCTTGAGACACAAAATTTCTAGTGAATAGTTGGAAGTTGATAAGGCTAAGCTGGAAGTCATTGACAAGCTTCCCCATCCACTGTCAATTAAGGGTGTTTAGAGTTTCCTAGGCCACGTTGGATTTTATCGGCAATTTATTAAAGATTTCTCCAAGATTACCAAGCCCCTTTACAAGCTATTAGAAAAAGACACCTCTTTCGTGTTCGATGAAGAATGTAAGGTGGCCTTCAAAATGTTGAAAGAAGTATTTTTATCTGCTTCGATCATCATATCACCCGATTGGCAGCTTCAATTCAAGATCATGTGCGATGTGAGTGACTATGCAGTTGGGGAGGTTCTTGACCAGAAGAAGGCTATAAGATTCAATGCTATTTACTATGCCAGTCGCACCAGACAAAGGCTATAGGATTCAATGCTATTTAGCAGTAGTCTTTGCTCTTAAAAAGTTTTGTCCCTACCTGCTTAGAAGCAATGTCATTGTTTACATGAATCATGCAGCTACATGCTACCTCTTCACCAAGAAGGACGCTAAACTAAGGCTCATTAGATGGATCCTCCTCTTCCAAGAATTGGATAAACATATCCAGGATCAGAAAGGCACAGACAACCCAGTGACTGATCATCTCTCGTGCCTTGAAAACCCATCGGTAATATCTTTCTCTCCAGTTAATGACTCTTTTCCTCATGAACAATTATATGCATTAGATGTAGTTTTAGTCCCATGGTATGCTGATTTTATTAATTACCTTGTAAATAATATCATACCCCTTAACATGTCTTCCGACCGAAAGAAAATATTTTTGCATAATGTTAGGTTTTACGTATAGGATGAGCCTTACCTCTTCAAGCAGGAAAAAGACCAATTGTTGAGAAGGTCTGTGCAACAAGAGGAGCAAGAGCTTATTCTCCACCACTGTCATAACTCTCCATATAGAGGCCACTTTGCTGGCGAGCACACTACCACCAAAGTGCTCCAAAGTGGATTCTACTATCCCTCCCTGTTCAAGGATGTTACAGAATTCGTGAAGAGGTATGATCACTCCCAAAGAACGGGTAACATCTCCTGTTGTCATGAGTTGCCACAAAATAGAATCATGGAAGTTAAGATCTTTGATGTTTGGGGAATCGACTTTATGGGATTGTTTCTGCCTTCTGACTGCAACCTCTACAATCTCTTGGCAGTTGACTACATCTCCAAATAGTTTGAAGCTGTGGCACTACTAACTAATGATGCAAAAGTGGTCATCAAGTTCTTGCAAAAGAACATTTTTAGTCGGTTCGAAACTCCTAGGATTCTCATCAGTGATGGCAGTGAAGCATAACAATTTACTCTCAAATGCACTAGCAAAGTATGGGGTCGTTCACAAGATTGCCACAGCATACCATCCTCAAACTAATGGACTAGTCTAAGTCTCCAATCACGAGATCAAGCAGATTCTGGAGGTCACTGTAAATCTATTATTGAAAGACTAGATGCAAAAGAATCGAAATTAGTGGAACCCAGCAATTGCTAGCCCAACCAGTAACCGTTGGAGGGGAAACAAAATGTCTCCTCGAGAGGCCAATGACCATAGGCCCAACCAGCAACTACTAGGGGAAAATAGAATGTTTTCCCAAGAGGCCAATGGGCATTGGGACCCCCAGCTATCATTAGGGGTTAGTAGTAGGAGTCTGCTTCTTTCTCCTATCAGGTTTATATCCATATGAGGCTGACTCCAAAAAATCAAAATAGACTCGACCTCTCCTTATTCTTTTCCACTTACACAACTAAAAACCCCCAACTCCTCCACTCTCCTCTCCGCCATCACTCCCTACCACCACCAGCCACCATTAACAACCTCTCTACCACAACGACCCATCCTGCGTCCTTGTCCCCTTCATTCCATGGCCACTACGCCACCCCACCATGTATAACCATCCTCTATTCGAGTTTACCCTAATCTAATTTTCTTTTGTAGATTTCAGTCACGCCACTAGGCTTTGACCCCCTCATCGAAGCCTTTCTGGCAAGTGAAATGACAAGCCCCATCACCATTGACTACTGTTGACTGATCATTGACTACTAATATTGATTGCCACCATGGCTCCTAAAGCATCAAGCTCCCACCCCTTGGCTACTTCAAAGCGTCAATGGACCAACCCTACCTCACTACTAGGTCCTAGTTCATGAGCATAGCAGCCTACCAATATCTTGGAGAGGGACGGTACACCCTTACCTATTTTGCATACATAGGAAGGCAATAGTTATTGTAAGCTTGAATTGTGTGAGTTAATTCATCATGATATCATTGCTTGGGATAAATTACATAAAATCACCATTGAAGATGAGTTGCATGCTATTTTGTATGTGGCTGGGTGGGAATTTTTTTCCGATGTCATTGTAGATGTTAATCCTAAGGTAGTCCTAGAGTTTTATTGCACAGTTGAAGTAGCAGCCAATATTGCATCCTTCACGTCACATATTCATGGGACTCCAATCAATATCGATGAGTCTTTGCTTATTTGCTTGATCGGTATTAAGGGCGGGAGTGGATCTTTAGATTTTCATTCCAACCTAGCTGTCTATAGTGCATGGTAGGCCCTCACAAGGCCACCTACTATAAGAGCCAATCCCTAGCCATCCTTATTAATGAGCTGCACTTTAGCATTTTGCACTACTTCATGTGTACATATTTTAGCGATCAACATGAGGATAGTTGAGTCACTTAGGAATCATCTGTACACCTTTCATTGCATTCAGCATCATAAGCCATTCAATACTTTTACATTAATCTGTGATGTCCTAAACTGTACTCTTCAGTTGACTAAGCCACATCACCTAAGGCTTGACCATATTATTGTTATGCTGGTTCATTACTTTCTTCTAGGTCGGGAAGCTCTAGTAGACATCATATCCTCATACCTCATCTACTGGAGCTGCTCGTGGCATGGCAACTACTCTCTAAGCAAGAGTATCCCAAAAACAGAATCGACATTCACATCAAATAGGTAGATCGCAAACCCATCTAGGACCTATTGCATGAAGAGTCCACTGTCTTAAAGTAGAGATCAACGAGCTCATGATTCACCTCACCGATCTAGAGATCTAGGTCCAGACTTTGGCCACTGATCAGGCTACTCGCTGGCAGCAATATTAGGATGACCAGGCATACGTCTGTGCTCAATTTGCAGCCCAGCAGGAGTACAAGGCTCGACATAAAGCTTCTGAGCCAAAAAAAACCCATTTTGATGAGAAGCCTATAGCCTTAGAGCAAAAAAAAACTATCTTATCCATTGTTTAACCCTGTTGAGCTTAAGCTTATTTGTTGAATTACTATTTGCACACTACCATATAAGCCAATATCTAACCCCCACCCACCTTTAACTATTCAATCCGAGGGATTAGGACATAAATTGTGGGACATTTTTGTAAGGGTGTATGGTTGTAGTATAGTTGGGGGCATCAAACATATACTTGGACAAAAAGGGTAAAATTAAGGTCAACAGTCAAAAACTTGGATAAGTTGCCAGTGAATGTGCGAGAACATGTGAAAGAAAAAATTCCAAGAGAAAGAAAAGAAAAAAAACAAGACAAAAAAAGTGAAAGAAAGAAAGAAAGAAAGTGTGGAATGTTGGAAAAGTGAAAGGAACAAAATCCAGGAAAGTGGAAAGATGGAAAAAAAGGCACAATGTAAAGTGAGCGACTTGTCCTGAGTGAATGGCCTCTAGGATAAGGATGCATTGGACTGAGTGCTTAGTCATTATAGGGTGAGATGTGTAGTATACCCGAGAATTAGATTATTTGTGTAACCTTCAGATTGGGTGGTTTAGCCATTACCAAATTATTTATCCTCCTCTTGCCTTAGCCCCATTACAACCCTATGAAAAGTCCCTTTTGATTACAAGCACTGCATTACTCGAGATAGTGTCAAATACAAACTATAACATTCTTAGACCCTGAGCATGTTTGCGAGTGATAGAAAGTTGACCATAAAAAAATTATATATGAGGTTATGATAGATTAAATCCAGGAGTGGTCAACTATCTTGTATGGTGTGCGTGGTGCAAAAATTAGGTTAAGTAACTGAGGGTGTTGTGTTTACATGGTCTTTGTTCTTGGCACTTGAATGAGTGGAATTACTAGTATTGGGATAGAGCGTGTTGGGAATTGTTTGCAGTTTAGGGGCACCGTGAATATGATAGTTTTGATGCACTTTGCTTGAGGATAAACAAAGAAGTAAGTATGGGGGCATGATGTGCGTGTGAGCACATGTCTAATTTGTATAAGTTGGGTGTGTGTTAGGTATGTTTTGTGCAAGTTCGAGTCATGTTTTGAATGTCAGTTTCTTGTGTTGAGAAGCAAGATATCTGTCAGTTTCTTGTGTTTTTGTAGGGAGTCAGGAAGAATGGAGAGCTGGACGAGAATCTATAAGGTTACACAAAGAGTCAACAAAAAATTGGAGAGCTGTTGCAATAGACCCAGCAATTGTTGGGGGGTTACAGAAAGTTCATCTGAAAGGCCAGTGGTCGCTGGCCCACTCTACAGTCACTAGGGGTGTTACGGGCAAAGAAGCTAGTAGTTGTTGGCCCAACAGTGGTCGATAGGTAGACATAATTTCAGCCTATTTGGGGATCAAAGTTTTACTAGTTTAGCAAGGTTATTAGTTAGGTATTGTTGGCTTGGCTATATATAGGCTTTAAGCCTAGGATTAGAAAAACACTTGATAGCTTTCACTCAAGACAATTACTCTTAGCTTTCGTTGATTGTTTTGTTCATAAAGATTGTAATCAATAATTTGGATTTTTATTCAATAAGGTATTTTCATATCTTGTAATCAAGAGTTGTCTTTTCATTAATCTTCTAAATTATTCCTTATTTGACTATTGTGTGTTAAGAATTGAGATTGACGCCCCTTGATTCATAACACGGATTTTGTCTGCATAGTTTTATTTATTTATTTTGGTCATTGTTTGAATTTGGAACTAATAATTCTAGGTTCGTGTAATGATTTGTAGCATTAGAATTAACAATCAATCACTTAGTTTTGATTGTTTAGATTAAAATTCGGAATCCATAATCCGATAATTAGAGAATTGATTTTTCTATTCTTCTGGAGACAATTTTAATTACTACAATATTACTTGTACGACCGTGTTCTCTTGCACGTATTTTTCAATCCAATATTTATTGCACCAAACACTTAGAAGTAAAATGTAGTAGAGAGCTTACATTTCACCTCTTGTAGACGAAAATCATTTCACCTATTCTAGGAAAAGGTCATTTTATTCCTCCTTTTATATGGTTAGTGTTCGTCTTCTTCTAACTGATTTATCATATACCCTCTTTTTATAGTTGTAGTCAGCCTAGTGTAGGCTAACTAAGTCCTCTTAAAAGATTTTTAAAAGCTATTTGTTTATAAAAATTAGCTGGCTTCGTTTGTTAAAATAAAGTAATATTTTTTCAGCCTTGGCATCATTTACTTGCTTGGGTCTGGGTAAAGGTTACACATCTTTAGTCTTTTTAAGGGGTCTTGGTCGTCATCCTCGAAGATGAATTTGGTCGCTTCATGCTGAGATAAGGCATAGACCTCTGACCTCCTTGCCAGCTCTTCCTTCATACTAGTCTCGAAAGGTAAGCTTGAAAGTTTGTCTCTTAGGAATGATATTTGCAAGTCAGTATGAAGAGGAGATCTCTCTTTCCACTGAGCTTGCATATCCAGTAGCACTATCATCTATGCTATTTTGAGCGATGCTACTTGGAATGATGTAACCATCATAGAAGGCCACTTCAACACAATTGGTGGCTGCTTTAAAAGGGTCTTCATCAACCATCACTGTTTTCACCTTTCCAACTGGTATTCATTATATCAAGAATTGATGAAGGGAGGATAGAATCACCTGTCCAGTATGTATCCAATCTTTTCCCAATAATGGATTGTATGAAGTCCTTGGTTCAATCACATAAAAGATCACTTTGTGTGGTGACTAATCCCACTATAATTCCTATTGTGAGGACTCTTAATAGATAAGTGGTCTTCCCAGTAAAGTTATTCATCAACATGTCTATTAGAGATAACTTCTCGACTTCCTTATTTAGCTTCTTCAACAAGAAGTGATGTATTATATTGATGATGTCCTTATTGTTTACAATATCCTCTTGATTAGCCTGCTAAATATGTGGAAAGAGATATAAAGTAGCTTCAAGTATTGACACATCTTTTGAGTTGGCCTAGGTAAAGTGATATTCTGGTTGTGCTCTTCAATATAGGGAATTATGAGTGATATATTCCCTATTTCAGCTTAATCATGCTCTCTTTAATCTCATCCTCTTTGAAGCAAGTTACTTGTCTCATGATCATCTCTACTAAAGCTTTGTTCACTAATGCTGTCACCCAGATCCAACGTTTCCAAATGCCCTTTTGGGGTGTTATTGTCGCCCCTCAGGATCTATATTAGTTTGAGGCTTTCCAACCATTTGTATTCTTTGTCATTGATGTCCAACATGAGTGGCCTCTCATGCTTATCATCATTATGACCCCTTGCCAGCTTATCTTGATTATCATGATGCTTCAAATCTCTTATCTTTAGGGAGGCTAGATCACCATCTATTTCATCCTTGTGATTGCCCTTGGTCGATCCTTGCCTCTTCCTTTCATGGCCTTGCTTGAATTCCTTCTTTACCAAGGGTTCAGACTTGGTATCACTTAAGCTTGTGGTAGCCTCTCTTAGAGGTGTGGTGGTCTTGGGAGTCACTTTTTTCTGACCTTAAGCATCTGGATCTTTTTTATTGGTAGTCTCACAAGGTTGGTTTGCATACCTATGGTGATGTTGGCCTGATCTCTACATGCTTACTTGGATGACCTAATTTTGGCTTCCTAAGGTCCTTCATTCTTATTGAAGAGATAAGTAACTCTGTCACCTGAATCACCCCTGACGAGAAGGTTTTTTGCGTGTCTCCTTCCTTGTAATAAAGATAAGTACGGGAATGTCGTCCTACAAGGACTTGGTTATAGGCCGCTAACTCGACTTGACTACTAGTTCAGGACTATGGTTTGGATATTGGTGATGATGATGATTCTTAACTCTAAGTATAACTAATTGACACCTAACTACAAGAGACACAATCCATTTCCAAAACACAATATACACTTCAATCAAAAGCACATGTCACGATTTAATCACTTCAATCAAAGGCACAAGTCACGATTACGAATTATAATGATTCTAACAAATTAAGCAAAGTAGGCTTGGTACTTATAACAATCCAAATAACATAATGATATAAGGGGGTTACAAAGTTCAATTGTGATCCGAGTTTTTCTAAGGCAACAAATTCATGCTCTCATAATAAATTGTCTAAATTGATTCTTAACACGATTTTGATAAATTAGATGTGGTCTCGCCTCCAAAAACTCATTTTGTCATATCAATTACCAATTATATGCATAACCCTTTGGATAACTTATTTCTCATGAGATCTCTCATCAAAAGATCATTAATCATCTAATCAATCAATCATTCAATCGCAATTCCTCTTGGACATTTAAATCAAACATAATCATGGTCATGGTGATCAAGCAAAACCAAGCATTAAGATTATTGATCAGAACACAATAATAAGTATTAAATCTCCCCCTCTAGATCATTAGCTACTTAGAAATAATATAAGCACCAATCCACAAAATAACTACTCACACATAGCTATTAACAAACTAAATATTTTATTTAACATAAGTAAAGCAAGCATGATAATAATGAAAGAGTTAAGAGGATAGAAAACTCAAGAAATGTTCTTCAAGTTTTTCCTTCTTCAAAGCTCTCAAGCCAATCTTCAAGTTTTTACAATTATCAAAGATGAGTGGAATTCAAAGTTAAAGTGATTTTTAATCTACTTAACTACTTAATACCAATCCTAACTCTTACAAATATCTAACTTGACTCAAGCCTTCTCAAGTCTCTGATTTCTTCCTCAAATGGCAGCCACGGAATTTGGGCCAAGGCACACATCTTGGGCCCAAATTTTGCCTCCAAGTTTGGCCCACTCGGGTAGAAAATCGCCAGATTCGGACTCCGACTTGGAACACGGTTTTTGACCCTCTTAGACTCCGAAATGGACGAAGACCTTTAGAGAAGAAGTTGTAGCCTTGGATGTCTTCGTTCCAACGCCACCTCACTTGCCTCCATTGGATACCGTATGCGAAAGTTATTGCCATTTTAGTCACCAGAGGTCAATCCCTGTCAAAAGCCCACGACCCATAGTTGTTTGTCCTTCCTTCCCGGCAGACCCGATTGCATTCGATGAATTATGGCGCATCCAAAACCTCCATTTAGCACTCCAAAACCTACAAAATCAAGGAAAACACAATAAAACTCAAAAAGACATCACGAAAATGGACAATGCACGATATTCACACTAATACCATGCATTTCCAACACTAACAAAAGAAACAAAGGCAAAAAGACTCTAAAAATACATATAGAGTGTTTTCACACTCATCAACCCCCTGGGTGCTTGGTCTTGTGTGGCCAAGCTTTTCACTAGCTGATGATAGTTATAGTCAAAATGGCTTTTGGCTCTTTGATCCTTTCCTTTCATTCAGTTAATAGCCTTTCGAGGTATAAAGCTACTAGGTCCTTGGGTCCTTTTTTTTGGCTTGGATTTTTCTCTCCATGCGATGCTTCTAGGTTTGTATAAGTGTCTTGAGAGACCTAGGCATGTCTCTTCTTTTATCCTTACTATCAGACATGCAAGATTTCGTGCCTAAGTCTATCTTCACATGGGAGTGTGGACTTTGTATACACCTTACCCAATGGCCTCTTGATCCTTTTGGCCGTCCCTACTTTTTAGCACCCTAATCTTGTATTATTCATTGAACTCATCTTTTAGGTTCTTTCACACCTTTATTCTCGTGAGAATCCACTCAAGTCTTCACCAGGAGCTTGCCCCCTAAGTGATAGTTTTCTACTAAGTATGTCCCTAAAGTCCCTTAGGGGAGGTCTGTTAGGCGAGCTAGGCTAAAATTGCCTTCGAGATTGACATTTGGATTGTGCTAATAGGTTGGTCTCTTAGGTGTATAATACCTTGAGTATTCTTCCAGGGCTCCTTATAGATCTTTGTGAGAGCCTTGCTCCCCGAGCATATCTCACATGTTTCTCTTTTCTAGGACCTCCCTTAGGTCTATTATAGGTGCCTGGTTCTATTTACAACTTGTCTTTGGCCCTTTTCTCAGGCCAACCATGGTGATATTAGCTGAAAATGGAATCTCTAGTAGATCTTTAGCAAATTTTAGTCGTCTATCTTTGATTGCATGTTGCACCTAGTTACAGAAATCCACATAGTTGGTAGTCTTGTATGATTGCTTGCATGCCACTTATAAAACTTCATCATCTTGGATTCCTTCTCGTCAGGAATCTTATGGATTTTTGATAGGATAATCTGACCAACTTGTTAGGCACTATCACCTTTTTTTTAGATAAGGCTCTCACACTCGTATGGCTTAGATTAGATGATTTCTGCTACCATCTCCTCACCGATGTCTTTATTCTCCCAACTATATCTCTTATTTAGGTAATTAATTTCCATCTTGGGATTATATGAGTAGGTCCTCTTGGAAGATGCGATCCTCCTATCTTTCTCAACTACCTCATATCTTTCTCATTAATGAGTTGCTCATCTGTTATTGCCTTTATATTAGATCAGCTTGATTTGAAAACTCTTTGATCCCTAGTCTATCATGCAAATTGAAGTGAAGTCCATACATAGCTAGCCAGGCAAGTTCTGCCTTCAACATATTATTTTGACACCTGTGCTTTGCCTTCCAGAAACAAAACTTCTCCATTGACTCTCCTTCAAGTTGTAGCATATGGGCAAAGGCTGAGATGGTGATGGTTGACTCAGGCTTGAAGAACTCATTTTGGAACTTCTATTCTATCTCTGCTCAGTTTTTTATTGAGTTTGGCAAAAGGCTTATGTACCAAGTAAAAGCTGTCTTGGTGAGAGTCATAGAGAACTGCCTTAATTGTAGTGCATCTTTAGAAACTATATCCCTACATTATATTATAAATCTTGTCACGTATTTGACAGAAGATCAGTTGTCTTCTCATGAGAGCTGGCTGAAATCTGGGATGCGGTACCCCTTCAAAAACTCTTCCCTACTAAATGCTTTAGGATAAGGCTTGTTAAATCTAGGGCACAGGGTGTGCCTTGTCTCTACACATATATCCTTGAGCACCTCTGCCACTAATACCCTGTGTTGGGCATCTTCAGGTTCAGGTTTGGCCTTTTGGTTATGGAATTGATCCCAATTCCCCTAGGGGACAGGTCTCCAAAATTATCATCTAAAGGCGAAGTAGTTCGACAGTCCCTTGTTTGGCCCAAATACTAATTACCTTTTGACTTAGCGATCATAATATTCTTCTTCATAATATGGCCTCATTTCATTAGTGAGGTCAAGCATGGTTTAATGATTCCCTTCTCTCAAAGGTCATGTTAGTCCGTATATTAGACCTTTATCTACTAGGTCTGTGGGTATTAGCTCCCTAGTGAGTGGGGGTCGTATGATACTAGATTGAGTCTACCCTTATATTGCTTCCTCCTACTCTAGTTTTTTCATATTAACTCGGGAAATCAGTCCATTGAGTCATCTTATTGGAGAATGTTTGGAATGATTAGAACCTTGTACCACTTATCAGTGAATTCCTAGTCTCTCATGAGTCTGGTTAAAAATGGGTGTCTCCTGATGGCAGATCTACTCTGTTGGCTAAGGGGTGTTGATTCTTTTTCTTGACTTACAACTTTTGATACCCTATTCGTTATGGTAGGTTCTATAGTGTTGTTAAAGAAGTCCATGAAATTGTCATAGTAGTCTCTAGCAGCCTAGTGTATTAATTTGTCCACATATCCATACACCTGATCAATCATGTGTGTGAGCCTATAATGAGAGATATCGCTTCTTGTTGTAATCTTATCGAATCTTTCATGGGTCTCTTTAAATGACTTCTTGTTATTAGTTGCTAATCAATTGAGCCAGGTTGATATAAACTTGGCTTCAATAGTGATGTATTCCATCCTTTGCTCTAATCGACTAGCTATAGCCTCTAACACTTTCTTCAGTATGTTTTCTTGATCTGTCGGCTCTTTTGGTAAAGCTGTGTTTTTGTTCCTCCTAGGAAGGCTCAACCTCCTTATGGGAGTCATTTCTTCAAAAAAAGATCCTTCCGATACTAGGTTGGGTATTTGGAAGGTTTGACTCCCTAAGAGGAGCCAGGTTAGTCATGATGAGTGTGAAATACACTCATTATTCGTTTTCTTTTAGCAGGTCATTCTTAGTGTTTTAAGTTGATTTATTTTCATTATAGTTGTCGTAGTGTTAGTTTTCATTTATTGTGTGTTTTTGTAGACTTTATCATTTTTCATTAAGTTTGCTTGTTTTTAGGAGCCTATTCGAGGAGAAGTGGAGGACGTCGTGAAGCCAAGGAGTGCAAAGCACGAGCAGCTGGCGCATGCCAATGGACATGGCGCACACCAAGTAGTTATTACTCGAATGACCATTCACGTAGACCACCATGTGCATTCAGAGAAGGAGAAATCGCAAAGACCTGGCACACGCCAAGTAAAGTTGGCACATGCCAGACCAGTCTGACAAAAACAACAAGTGGCTGAGTGTTGGACAAACAAATTGGAGAAAAACTTCTTAAGTCGGCTTATGGCTTTCAAGAAGGAATGGGGACAACTTTTACTGACTTCTTAGATATTTTGTAGTAGATATTTTGTAGTAGATATTTTAGGTAGGATAAGTTAGATTAGATATTTAGTTTGTGACGTAGGCAGCGGAAGGAAATTGATCTACTAGTCTTTAAATTTGGATTCGATGTCCAATTTGTATCTTAGCTAGACCAAAATTGAGGGATCCGATTGCACGTATTCGAATCAAGCTGATTATCACAAGGGATTGAACCGCTTATGGTTGGTCTAGGAAGGATACAAATTGAATAAACAATCCAAAAGGGGTGATTAACGAGCGGGATAGAATATGAAAGAGCGATATATATAGAAAGGAAAGGACTTTGTTCAGGAACATCTTCCAATGTGGGATCAGGAACAACCTCCATTGTATGATCTAAGAGGGGGTTTGATAAATCAAATGGCCAGCTAGGGCATTTTTGTAGTTTTGTGCGAGTCCAAGTACAAATCATGCAAATCCATGCATAATAATGCGAATCCACGCATCAACTATGCAAATCCATGTATAACACGAGGCAAATCCATGCACTCAATTACACTCGGGTAATTCAGAGATAATCTTCTCAATTTTAATTCATTTTCAGATATCGATTACATTGATTGGATTACATATTTAAAGACTAAGGTGAGCTTGGTTGGTCATTAAGCCAATTTGTCCAACACTCACATTACATGAACTTAGAAATCAAAAGAGAACAAAGCTACTTAATTGGAAATGCTTAAAGGACTAAAATGAACTTGACGTAATCAAACGAACTAAACTTAATGAGATTGTAAATGGTAAAATGCAACTAAGTACATCCAAATGTCTCTGAATGTGAATCAATTCAGCATAAACTTTAAATGACGAATTGATCCTTGGTCCTTCTTTGCTTGACAACATTCAGAATAGATGGAAGCCTTGGATGTCTTGGATGTTCCTACATCATACTCCTCTTCTTGGAAAATAAGCTTGTCCCGAGCTTCCTTGAGTGATACGCGCACAGCTTGTAAAGAACATCACCAAAATCGAATTGGAAACACTTGAACAAAGTGGCGATGTTTGGTTCCTTCCCTTCCAGCAAAACAAAAACTTTGAGTTCAACACACGGAAACAAACCATGACAAGCATGTACTTCAGATTACAAAGTTGAACATCCTTTAGACGTAGCTCATCATGCAAATAGGAATCATTCACGGCCGGTCCAGAATTACACAATGTCCACGGGTCACCATAGACTTCATCAATTTTGTGCAACTTCCTCAAGTATTCAAAAGCAGAATTTTTTCCATGTAATTCAGCCAAAAGATTTTGCCTTGGACTTGCAACATCCGCAACAACTTTGGAAGTGCCACTCTTGTGAACAATTGTAATTGGGCACTTCTGAGAATACTTGATCCATTGGACATGCAAAGGAGTGTTTAACTTCAGTTTGTCACGTAGGAACTCAGCAAGTTTATGCTCCGAGTTTGAATCATAAAGACCAATCGGATCCACTTCAAATGGTGATAAACCATTCGACAATTTCTCACAAGCAATCTATTCCGTAGCATGCATGTTATTGCTTAGTTTGTTCTTGCATTCTCCAATTGAGATAGGCACATCAGACTTTGAGGTCACCTTATTGTCTCCTCCTGATGAATGTAGCTCAGGATGAGGCAAGGATTTCAAATCAAGTTTCTCCTTGACGTGCTTGTTGATTACGTCACGCACTTTAACTCCAACGTTGCAACTAGTCCTAAAGAGATCATCACTTTGTGATTCTTTTTTCGTTTCAGAATTAAAATTCTCCTTGTGTATCACGTCACTCACTCCTTCAGAATCATCTGAATTGTCTAGATCGTCATCAGAATTTTCTTCAATCGGTGTGCAAACAAACGTATCAAAGCTCTCTTCTTCTTTGTCTTCTTGTCCAACTGGGGTGCATATGAAAGATTTGATGGGCTCAGTTATTTTCTTCCTCTTCAGACAATCATGAGCGATGTGACCCATCTGGTTGCATTTATAACAATGGATCTTTGTTATTGAATTGGACTCAAACTCTTTCTCTTCACGTTGCATAATTCTAGGGGTAACTATCAGCTTGGTTGTTGTTTTTGGATCAGATTCTTGAACAACCATCTTATCTTCTGAAGCCTTATTAAGATCTTGCACCACTTTTGCACTCCTCCCTGGTCCGCGATTGACATGAAACGACTTTGCTTGATCAAAATAACACCTCATTGTGATCTGATTCTTGTTCATCGCCCTTTCAATTTTACGTGCCCTATCACATGAATTTTGGACATAAAAGAACATTTCACCCTCCATTCGTTGCTTGATCTGAAATTGAAGACCACTAACAAATCGAGAGATCAGTTGACCTTCTTCCTTCTCCATGTCGTTCCATTCTACCAATTGTATGAACTCGGTCACATACTCCTTAACCGAACATTTCCCTTGGATGCACATTAGAAATTTCATATTTAGGGTTTTCTTGCAACCTACGGACATAAACTTCTTCCTCAAGATTTGTTTCATGGAAGTCCAACATCGTAGGTGACCTTCTCCCCTTCTTCTTCTCATGTCTTGTTCTTTATGCCACCATGCAGCCATGCTTGATTCAAACTTACAAGCCACGAAGTTCACTTTTTGCTCGTCGGTTAAATCCACAGATCTGAAATAATTCTCTACTGAATCAAGCCATATGAGGAATTCCTCGTCATTCAGATCTCTATATAGCTTATCAACCTTCTCTTTGAGTGCATGATCTACATTTCTGAATTGGTCACGCTTCCCTTCATCATGTCCAGAAGCATGTACTTGCTTGATCTTCTCTTTAGCACGTCTAGAAACGCGTATGGCTTCTTCACAAATGTCTTCAACACAAACTCCATGTTCATGTGTTCTTGAATCATGATCTCTACGTTCTCCTCTTCTTGAAAAGAACATAGCATATGGATCTCCTCCGTTCTTCCCTTCAGAATTCACATGGACAACAGATCTGGGTGTAACTTCTGGTGCTTGCATTGCAAGTCGGTCCAATCGATTGAGAATCACCTAAAAAGAATTCTCCAAGTTTGTAAATCTCCAGTTCACATCTGGTTCTAACACGTCTCAAATCGAATTTGTAGCGGAGTTTGGTAGATTAAAGGGATTCGGATCGAATAATCATGAAATCCTGTTGCACGGTTTATGTATGGTTTGCTCAAACTCACAAAGGTACATAGTACGAACTCTCTCCCTCTCCTCTTGATATGGAAATCAAGATAATCTCACCAATAGCTCTGATACCACTTGACGTAGGCAGCAGAAGGAAATTGATCTACTAGTCTTTAAATTTGGAATCGATGTCCAATTTGTATCTTAGCTAGACCAAAATTGAGGGATTCGATTGCATGTATTCAAATCAAGCTGATTATCACATGGGATTGAACCGCTTATGGTTGGTTTAGGAAGGATACAAATTGAATAAACAATCCAAAAGGGGTGATCAATGAGCGGGATAGAATATGAAAGAGCGATATATATAGAAAGGAAAGGACTTTGTTTAGGAACATCTTCCAATGTGGGATCAAGAACAACCTCCGTTGTATGATCTAAGGGGGGGTTTGATAAATCAAATGGCCAGCTAGGGCGTTTTTGTAGTTTTGTACAAGTCCACATACAAATCATGCGAATCCACGCACAACAATGCGAATCCACGCATCAACTATGCAAATCCATGCATAACATGAGGCAAATCCATGCACTCAATTACACTCGGGTAATTCAGAGATAAACTTCTCAATTTTAATTCATTTTCAGATATCAATTACATTGATTGGATTACATATTTAAAGACTAAGGTGAGCTTGGTTGGTCATTAAGCCAATTTGTCCAACAGTCACATTATATGAACTTAGAAATCAAAAGAGAACGAACCTACTTAATTGGAAATGCTTAAAGGACTAAAATGAACTTGACTTAATCAAACGAACTAAACTTAATGAGATTGTAAATGGTAAAATGCAACTAAGTACGTCCAAATGTCTCTGAATGCGAATCAATTCGGCATAAACTTTAAATGACGAATTGATCCTTGGTCCTTCTTTGCTTGACAACATTCGGGGTGGATGGAAGCCTTGGATGTCTTGGATGTTCCTACATCAGTTTACTATTCCATTAGTAAGTTAGTATATAGACTATTTTTGCTTTGTGTGCAAAAAAGAGAGCAAGAGTGCAAGAGAGAGGGGAGAAATAGACAAAAACCAAACACTCTCTCTGTTCTTGGACGTGGAGATGAAGTCAAGAAAGCTTGAAGATCTTGGCTAAGCTTTCTTACCTTTACTCTTTCCATATGTTAATAAAGATGTATGTTGTTTATATAAGCATGTGTGAGTAGTCTTTCTTTGAGTTTGGTGCCTTGTTACCTTGCATGTGGCCACTGATTTGAGGGTTGAGTATGTCTATAAATGTGTTCTTATTAATGTGCTTAATACCATGCTTAGACTTGTTTGATCACCAAACGTTAGTAGCTAGTCAAAACTTGAGACTGAAAGGGTATGGAATTGACGGATTGGTTAGTATGATGATGAGTAGCCTTGTGGAGAAAAAACCCTTCCTTGGAGACCTACTTGTTGTCCTTTGAGTGAAGTTTATAATTGGTACTTGGCTAGTTTAGATGGTTGGTAGGGTTGAAAGAACATATCTAGCCTTCTAAGCCTAGTTAAGTAGCATTTTAGACTCATCGTGTACGAAAATGTGGTTGATATTTCCTTAGAACCACTCGGACCACATTACTTACTCAATACACCCCTTGAATCTTATGGTTATGTTGCTGGTTTAGGTACCTTACTCATTTTAGTATCCTAAGTTGTTATTCATAGTAAGTAAGTAACTAGTAAATCAATAGCTTAAGTGTGTGATCTTTATATTTGTGTTTTAGACTTTAGATAGTGTGATTAACAAACCAAACTTCATAATCTTATCCTAGACTAGTAAGTGAAGCTTAGAGTAGGCCTAAAAACTCAATCCCTGTGTTACAACATCTCCTACTTACTCTTATAGCAATTTGCTGCAATTCTGCTGATAAATTGGTGCACGCCAGCCATAAGTGGCACACGCCAGGTTTGTTTGTCTGAGAGCCTTTGGCTCATACCAGGTGTTGTTGGCGCGCACCTGAGCTTCGGATTGGTCGAAGGTTTGTGCATGCCAACCTTGTCTGACGTATGCCAGGCAGACCAAACAAATGATCGATCGTCCATTGTTAAGTAGAATTAAGGTAGAATATTTAAAAAAGTTAGTCGTCAATTGGCGCCATTACCGACGATTGAGATTTAGACTCTCAATTTGGTTTACAAACTCGGATTAGGATATTTTTGTTTACTTTTTATTTTTTTTTCACTTTTTGACCAAGTGACTTGTCTTGCTTAACAAGTTACATGCATGTCCTTAACCCGTTCAACCAATATCTCTCTGTTGAAAATTGAAGAGGAAATAGCACGGTTAGAAAGGTCATTGCAGAAGGAGAGATGAGATAAAGAAAGGATGGAACAAAGGCAAGAAGGTCAAGGGGATAGAGTATCTGGTCCTCGACCTTCTTTAATAGACCATGAAAGACCAACATACAAAGGAGCCTTAACAAGAATCCAACGGCTAGCTGTTGAAGCCAATCACTTCAAAATTAAGCCAGTCATAATTTATATGCTTCAAGCTTTGGGTCAGTTCTATGGTTTGCCTAATGAAGATCCCAATGAACATCAGGGGAACTTCATGGAATTAGCTAATAACTTTAAGTATCCTGGAGCTTGTGATGATGCTGTAAAGATCATAATATTTTCATATACGTTAAGGGACAAGGCTAAACTTTGGTATAAGCAACTCAAAAGTACTCCAATAATCACATGGGAGAAATTGGCAAATACTTTTCTTGAAAAATATTTCCTATATTCTAAGACTAACAAACTTATTAAGAAGATCACCAACTTCGAACAATATGAAGGAGAGTCTTTGAGTGAAACTAGGGAGAGCTTTAAGAAATTGAAATGTAAATGCCCGCACCATGGTTTGTGTTAGGAGTCTCCGCTTAAGACTTTTTATTTCAGCCTGTCACCAACAACAATGGAAACTGTTGATTCTGCTTCTAATAGAAATTTTCTTAGAAAGGAAAGGGGTGAAACCCACCATTTCTAGAAGAGTTGGTAGCAACAAACAAGATAATCACTAATGAGAGAAAAAAACAACCCATCAGAGAGTTAAGGGAGGTGACTGAACGAAATGAGAGAGAAGGAATAATTGAACTTGATACTTCCTCATCTTTTCAAGCGCAATTAGATCTAATGGCAAAGCAGTTATGTAATTTGACCCTAAACAAAGTTGATGCTGTTGTTGTTCAACAGGATTGTGAAGCTTGTGGCAACATCAGTCACAAGATTAGTCAATATGCCATGATGAACCAACTTATAGAGGACGTCAATTTTGTTAGTGGTCAAGGACAAGAAGGAAACCGAATGGGTGACAACCTGTATTTCTCAACATGCAATCCTGGATGGAGAAACCATCTTAATGTTTCATGGAAAGAAAGAAACAATGATGACAGTATGGCAATCATTCATGATAAAGGATTGCCTTTACGTGTCTTACAACAAGGACCACCACTTGGTTTTCAACCACGTAGGTTTTTGGGAGAAAGAATGGTAGCCCTTGAGGAGAGATTTAACAAGGTGGAGAAATTCATCCAACAAACTGCAGAATCATCCAACAACCAAAGTCAAATATTGAAGTCATTAGCAGCCCAAGAAACAAGACAGAACAATTTGGAACAATTTTTAAAAGGGCAAGTGATTGCAATGCGCAACATGGAAGTACAACTTGGGGAAATTGCAAAGACAAATGCCCAGAGAGCATCTGGCTCTCTCCCAAGTTCTGCTGAGACAAATCCTCGAGGCCAAATTAATGCAATCTCCTTGAGAAGTGGCAAGGAATTAGCTTCTCAAGCAGTCAAAGAGAAGGCTAAGCAGATTGATATGGAAAATCTAAACAAAGATAAGGAGGAAGAAGTTCTAAAAGATAAGGTCCTACAAGAAGAAGTTGCAGAGGAAGAAGAAGTGTACGTACAACCACCACCAATAGTCCCCATTCTACTTTATCCTCAGAGGGTAAAGAGAAAGTCGGGGATGGATGATAAATTTCTCTGTTTCATGGAGAAAATAAAGAACGTTCAAATAATTATCTCTTTCCTAGAAATGCTAATCCACACTATGCCAAGTTTCTAAAGGAACTCGTCACTAAGAAAAGGAAGTGGGAAGATGGAGAGACAATCACCCTCATGAATGACTATAGCTCTCTAATTTCAAAGAATCTTCCGATGAAGATAAAAGATCTGAGGAGTTTTACAATTCCCTATTTCATTAGTGAAACTGAGTTTTCAAAATGTCTGTGTGATTTAGGCGCAAATATCAACTTGATGCCTTTATTTACATTTCAAAAACTAGGTTTGTGTGAGGTTAAGCCAACTTTAATGCTTCTCTAGTTGGCAGACCAAACTATTAAGAAGTCGTTCGGTATGGTTGAGGATGTCCTAGTGAAGATTGACAAGTTCATCTTCCCAGTTGACTTTGTGGTTTTAAATTTCTCTGAGGACAAGAACTATCCATTGATTTACAGTATACCCTTTCTCAACACAACACATGCATTGGTAGATGTGCACAATGGTAAATTGGTACTCAGAATTGGAGACGAGAAGGTTGAGTTTAATATGACAAGTGTTATGTTCCATCCTCTTGATGAAGGGATGTGCATGAAAATTGATGTTGTGGACGAGGTAAAGGAGGAGGATATTGTGGAAGAAGTAAAGGAGGAAACTTACAAGAAAGGTCTACTTGAGGAGCTCAATATTTATTTGAAATATCAGACTCCACCCTCGATTGCGAAGGCTCCTTCCTTAAAATTGAAAGAGCTACCCTCGCATCTAAGATATGCGTTCTTAATAGAGTGAGGGAAGTTATCGATTATAATATCAAACAAGCTCACTAAGGAGGAAGAAGAGAAAGTACTCACAGTTATGAACAAACGGATTAGAGCCATTGCTTGGCAAATATCTGATATCAAAGGAATAAGCCCAGAAATTGTGATGCACCATATTCATATAGAGGATGGAGCGAGGCCCAGAGTAGACCGATAAAGGAGACTTAATCCTAACATGAAAGAGGTTGTTAAGAAAGAAGTGATTAAGCTCCTCGAGGTAGGAATTATTTATCCAATTTTAGATAGTGAGTGGGTTAGCCCAATCCATTGTGTTCCTAAGAAAGGGGGAATGACAGTTGTGATCAACGAGGAAGGTGAGCTCATTCCAACAAGAACTGTGACCGGATGGAGAGTGTATATCGATTATCATAAATTAAATGACGCTACACAGAAAGATCATTTCCCACTTCCATTCATTGATCAAATGTTGGCAAGGATAGCAGGGTATTCTTAATATTGCTTTTTGGATGGGTACTCATGGTACAACCAAATTGCAATATACCCCAGAGATCAAGAGAAGACATCTTTCACCTGTCCCTTTGGTATTTTTGCATATCGCAGAATGCCTTTTGGATTAAGCTGTGCCCCAGCAACGTTTCAATGTTTTCATCTTTTGGGAGATGAATGAGAAGATTATGGAAATCTTCATGGATGACTTCTCCGTGTTCGAAGATTCATTTTATCATTATCTTGATAACCTAGACAAAGTATTGGAGAGATATGAGGAAAATAATCTTGTGCTCAACTAGGAAAAGTGTCATTTTATGGTAGACAAAAGGATAGTCCTGGGCAGATGGATGGAAGTTGATAGAGCTAAGATAGAGGTGATAGAGAAGATGGATGCACCAACCACATTTAAACGAGTTAGAGAGCATTTCTGGGTCATGCCAAATTTTACAGAAGATTCATCAAGAACTTCTCTTTAATTGCTAAGCCTCTAAAAAATTTACTAGTTAAGGATGTATCCTTCAACTTTGATGATCACTGCCTTAAGGCAATTGATGCTCTAAAGATAGCTTTTATCACAGCTCTAGTGATTTCATCACCGGACTAGAAACTTCCATTTGAATTGATGTGTGATGCAAGTGATCTGGCTTTGGGTCGTGTACTGGGACAGAAGAAAGAGAGAAAGGTCCACATAATCTACTATGCAAGTAGAGTACTAGCAGGAGCTTAACTCAATTATACAACCACAGAGAAGGAGATGCTAGCGGTTGTTTATGCGTGTGACAAATTCAGGCCATACTTGCTTGGTTCGAAAGTGATAATCTATACTGACCATGCAGCTTTGAGATATTTGTTCTCAAAGCAAGATGCCAAGCCTCGCTTGATGCACTAGATTTTGTTACTCCAAGAATTCAACTTGTCCATTAAGGATAAGAAAGGAGCAAAAAATGTTGTTACAGATCATCTCTCTAGGCTAGAGAAAAGTGACGGTATGGAGATTAAAGGAAATATTCAAGAAGAGTTTCCGGATGAAACTCTGATGATAATGAATAGAGTAGAAGCTCTCTAGTATGCGGATTATGCCAACTTTTTAGTTGGAGAAATTATTCCTACAGAACTGAGTTATCCACAAAGGAAGAAATTTCTACGGGATGTTTAGATGTATGTGTGGGATGATCCGTACCTTTTCAAGAGGTGTAGTGATGGGGTTCTTTGATATTGCATTGCCAGTTGGGAAGTAGCAAATATTTTAGAGCAATGCCATAACACTCCTTACTCAAGTCATTATGGAGCTATAAAAATCGCATCCTGAGTCTTTGAATGCAGATTCTATTAACCTTTCATCTTCAAGGATGCACGTAGTTATGTTGAGCAGTGTGACCACTGCCAAAGAATGAGAAATCTCTCAAAGAGGAATGAGATGCCATTATCTGGAATTTTAGAGATTGAGCTCTTTGACATTTGGGGATTGGACTTCATAGGACCTTTCCCAACATCATATGGCAACAATTATATTTTGGTAGGAGTAGACTATGTTTCAAAGTGGGTAGAAGCTTTGACGTCACTAACAAATGATGCTAGAGTAGTTATCCAATTTCTTAAGATGCTCTTCTCGAGATTTGGAGTGCCACGAGCAATAATCAGCAATGGTGGGTCACATTTCTGCAACAAGCAATTTGAAGTCCTACTAAAGAGATATGGGGTAACGCAGAAGGTGGCAACACCTTATCATCCCCAAAGTAGCGGACAGGTTGAGCTTTCAAACCAAGAGCTCAAGAAAATCTTGGAAAAGATGGTCAGCACAACAAGGAAAGATTGGTTGAACAAGCTTGATGATGCCTTATGGGTTTATCAAATGGCATTCAGAACACTAATAGGAATGTTGCCTTATAGGCTTGTTTATGGCAAAGCATGCCATCTTCTAGTGGAGCTTGAGCATCGTGCATTTTGGGCAATTAAGACCCTTAATTACGATTACAAAAAGGCCAGAGAGCTTAAAAGAATTGGAGGAAATGCGTGACTTGGCATTCGAGAGGTCAAGACTCTACAAGAAAAGGACCAAGAGAAGACATGATGCCCATATGATCAAGAAAGATTTTAAAGAGGGGCAACATGTTCTTCTCTATAACTTGTGACTAAGACTCTTCCCCGGGAAGCTCAAATCCAAGTGGAGCAGCCCATACTAGATTGTTAAAGTGTTCCCTTTTGGGGCACTAGATTTGCAAGATAGCAAGGGGTTAGTCTTTAGATCAACGACCAACGATTCAAAATCGACATTAGAGGGGGCAACATTAATCAAGATGCGGAGGTGCAATCGGTTTATGTGCCATTTAGTGCATGAACATTTGGAATAGAGTAAGGCTCTTATACCTGCAGAGAATAAAGAACAGGATGTTTTACACTATGTTATTCGTCTAGTTAGTGTCTTAGTTTCTAGGAAAATCCCAATTGACATTTGCCTTATCATTCTCCATCAAGCGAAAGAGACTTTGCGAATTGAGCGATGAGATGAAAACTTCTTGAGACACTCAAGAGGAACATCAAAGAGTGCCTACAAGAGGAGTATGAAAAGATTTGAATTTTGCCCTAGGTGTGGAAAGTTAGAACATGATGGAGACTGTAGTAACAATAGCACTAACTTGCAAATTGAGCGTACCATGCTACTACATTGCAACACTATTAGGCTTAGAGCCAAAAAGGTTGCAGGTAAAGATAGTTCATCATAGTATGCCATTCGTGAGTTGTGTGAATTGCGAAAGTCAAAGTTGCACCTGTGACCTAATGTGATCTCGGCAGGAGAAACACAAGATATGGATCTATTGTTGTCTAGGATGGAAGAGACTTACAACCCACAAAATTGAACCAGCAAGAACCTTGGCAAAAGAGCCTCAACCCGAGCCATGAACACTTTGAGAACCTTAAGTCAAGGTTGAATCACGCCACAAACAAGGGTGATTAACTTGCTTGATAAGTGAAAATAAAGTTCAAGCTAAACGAACACAAGCTTAGGAAAGAACGAGAAGAGTTATCAAAACTCACAAACTCAAAAGACTTAATACTCAATTTTATTTTAAATGTATTGGATCAAAGTTGGTTAATGTTTTTATTGTATAGGAACCCATTATACAGGCTCCAAAAGTCTCAAATATTCTTAAACAAACTAACTCCTAAAAGGAGCTTGCAATCTGACCAAATTATACTTAATCCAAAATAGGTAAATTCTGGTCATATTGTAATCTACTAAACAAGAAGTAATCTAAGCATATAATACCTAGTAGATATATGTAGATTCACATCCTAAACAAGCCATAGGTTGCAGGAATATAATTTCCTAAACAAAACTATTGACTTTACTAAATAGCTTAAGTAGAATCTGAGAAAGTTCTATGCTTCCAAAATAGGTTGATGCACATCCAAAGTAGGTTGATGCATGTCCAAAAAGATTGATGCACATCCAAAATAGGCTGAACTTCATACATGCATGATTCCAGAAGATTGCGTGCATTCTAGGCTTCCAAATTAGCTTCAAACTCTCTAAAACAAAATCTGAGAGCAAATAACTTCTGAAATAGCTTCAAGAACGTGCATGGACTTTGAATGGGCTTCTTGGACTTTCACGAACTTGCATTAATCCATTAAAGTCAGATTGAAACATCTGGCCTATCAAATTCATATCATGACCCATGAGGATGGGGCGTCTAGTTTTCAAGCTTTCCACGAATGCAGCGTACATAAAAGCCAAAAAAATTAGATTAGCTTGTTTTATTTCTTATGTTTAATATATTAGTTTTAGTGTTTATATCATATGTGTGTAGTTTTTGCAGTTCATACATAGTTGGTGCACGCCAACAGATATGGCGTATGCCATGTCACGTGATTCGAGAGAAGTTGGCACATGCCGATGCAAATGGTGTATGCTAGTGTTGAAAAATCGAAGAAGTTGGCACATGCCAATGGACCTAGCATACACCAGTTTTGGGCAGAACAATTTATAAAACTCTCAGGCATGCGCCATTTTTCATAAAATTTCAAAACCCAAATTCTCCCGCCATTGAAAACTTCGAAACCAACTGAGCCTAATCCTTCCCGACCATTTGCCCATATTACCCAACACCCAAAATGCGATTTACAATGGTGGATGATGCAGGATCTAGCTGAATTCGATGCAAGGATAGGAGAAAATGCATGCGGAACCCTTTGCTTCCACCAACAGATTCTCCACTCGCAGATATAAGTGACCACTATGACGCTCCCTTCGCAATCTTCCATGATTGGGAGGGAGAGAGGTATCAAAAGTTTTCTCAATTTACTACCCTTAGTCATTTCAAAAATTAATTGGGATGACATGATGATATTGGGGGTAGATAGGAAATTGCGGTAGGCCATTAGGAAGATGGGGTGGCGTTACTTTGACAATAGAGAAATAATGGCTAGGCATAAGCTGGTATTATAATTCTATTGTACTTTGCAGTTTGCGGCAAACAGAGGTGCATTCACTGCACGTGTCTTTGATACTAATTTTGGCATAAATGAACCTGAGTTTAATGACCTCTTTAGCCTTAAGTCTGGAGTAGGGATTTTAGACTTCACACTTGCTAGTAAGGCCTATCGAGCTTGGCAAGAGATTACAGGCTTTGAGAGATATGAGTTGGGGAGAGTGCTTAATGCGTTAATTAGAGAACCACACTTAAGCATCCTCCATCACTTTATGACTCTGACCTTTAGTGGTCAATGGGAAGAGTCTAAAGTGTTTCAATCTCAACTTTATGCCATCGACTGCCTACGCCATGACATACCTTTTAGAATATTTGCTATGGTGATCGATTGCTTTGCACGTTCCATTAGTGATAGGGAACCTAGGTATCTATACTTAGATCATATTATTTCCCGCATTACACGTCATTATTTCTCTGAGCATTTTGGAGACATTCGAGGATCAATCGTGGAATCGGTGCAACTTGACATCAAGAAACTTCACTACAGTAAGCTGATCAAGAGGACACCAAGTAATGGCATGGAGATTATCAAGTACAAGCCTTGGGAAGAGAGAAAGGCAGTTTAGGATTACCTTAGAGCAGCAGGGTAGATGCCAGCATAGGGACAGGAGGGTCCTAGTCAGGATCCAGATAAAGAAGGCCCCTGTCATCAGTACCAGGCCCACCATGATGAAGCAGGGCCGAGTCATCGAGCAGCTGACCCACAGGGGGAGATGTAGTATTTGTGTGACTAGTTTGCTGCGATGCAGATACAGCTACAGGGTCACAGAGAGTAGCTTCATGGTTATGGCGTGTAACTATAGGACTATGCAGTTAGCAACGCAACCGAGTGGGACTGCCAGTACGACTATAATGCTCGTATGGAGGCTGAGCTTGGAGCTTACAGAGAGGAGTAAAGGGCATTTTACACTGAACAGAGAACTCATATGGCATGCCAATAGGAGCATTATCAGTAGCAGTGAGCCCATGCTGAGTAGATGTGCAAATGGGCGAAGAACTTTGGCAGTGACTTCATATTCCCACTACCTTCTCCCACTTTAAATGATTGACAGGGAGCTCCTTTTTCCCTTTCTTTGTTTACTTTCATTTTATTTATTTTCTTTGTTTGTTTTCTTTTTTGTCTTTTTATTATGTTTTTGAGTTTTTATGCATGTAACTCATTTAATGTTCATATTGTGTTACTACAAGGTAATCTTATTAGGCTTAGAGCCGAAAAGGTCGCAAGGAGGTAGTTTACATGACACACCATTAGTGAGTTTATTATATTACCTTTGTTTTCTTTTTGTGATTAGGTGTTTATTAATATCTTTGACACCTTGAGGACAATGTGCCATTCAAGTATGGGGGAGGATTCCTTCTAGTAATCTTCATTTTAGGATGTATAAACTTTGTTTCGCACATTAGTATGTTAGGTTGTTTTGTTTAGGTTTAGACTTGGCATGAATTTTTCAAAAATTTGACCCCCCTAAAAAATTTTCAACTTGTGTTAGAATTTTATCATTCTCTTAGTTAGGGATTTAATTCGAGCACAAAGCCTAGGAATTGATGAAAACCTCACACTCTGTTGTTTAGAATAGTGGTTTCACTATGTAGACTAGACTAGAAGATTATTGAGTGAACCTTGTGAATATTTGAGCCGATGGAAGAGACACTAGTCTCTATATTTTTCATGAGATGCATACTATAGTCAGTTGATTGAGGTATCCTACTAGTACTTATCGTAGTCTAGGTTGTATGGAAGTTAGTGATAGGACGGGGGTATTCTTTGACATTGAGCCTAGAGCTTTAGAGATAAAATCCTTTATATATCCATAGTTTAAACCCATTGAGTCTAGCCTTTTCTTGATCTTGGATGAGGAAGCCAATCTTAAACCTTATATCAACCATCTATCATACCTTTTGTCATCCAGTTTGAGGACATTTATGTTTGTTTGTGTGGGAATATATTGGGTTTAGTTGGTAGATTAGGTTTAATTTGGGTTATTTTTGTTGGGATGTTGTAGTTTTGGCCATGTAAGAAGCTAAGTTTTTTCCTAGAACGTGCTAAATATGTATAGTTTGTTGAAGTTTGTGAATAAGTATTGTTTATATGTATAAAAAAAAGAAGAAAAGAAAAGAAAAAAGTGAAAAAGAATGTAAAGTTGAATAAGGCATGTTGTCTAGGAAAAACTCGTGTTTCTGGGTCTTAGGACATTGGGATACTTGGGGAGAGTGCTTATAAATATGATATTTGTGAGGATGTTTAGATTAGATGAGTGATTAGTTACATTTGTGACATGTCCTCGGATTAGGTGGTTTAGCTACCATCCAAATATTTTACCTCACCTTGACCTTAAGCCCTATTACAACCCGATGAAAAGACCCCCCGATCATTAGCAACCATTGCAACTTTTAGATAATGCTGAGTAGGACGTAGGATGCTTTGAGATATATTGACATGTATGCGAGTGATAGGAAGTTGACCCTATAGATTATATAAGTGAAACACTTTTCTATCCTCGTGAGGTCAACCTTCTACTGTCTTTTACATAGAGTTAACACTTGCTTAAACAATTAAGTATTGAGGTGTTTACTAGTTCGTTATGCTTTGCATTTTTGATGTGTGTCAAATACACTCATTATTCTATCCTTTTAGTTGATCGTTCTTAGTGTTTTAGGTTGATTTAGTTATGTTTAGTTGTCTTAGTGTTAGTTTTCGTTCATTGTATGTTCACATTAAGTTTATTATTTTTCATTAAGTTTGCTTATTTTTAGGAGCATATTTGAGGAGTAGTGAAGGACGTTCGTGCGGACACGCGAATGTATGAATGAGAAGGAAGTCGCGATGCCAAGGACTGCTTATCATGAGAAGCTAGCGCATGCCATGCATCTATGGCGCATGCCAAGCATCCGTTACTCAGACGACCATTCACTCAAATGACCAGATGCACTCGAAGAGGGAAAATGCAAAGACCTAGCGCATGCCACTTAAAGCTAGCGCACCCCAAACCAGATGGATAGAAGAAAAATAAAGATGAGTATTGGATAAACAAATGGCAAGACTTGACAAGGGTTGTTTAGAGATTTCTAAAGGAAAGGGGGACAATGGCTGACTCTTTTTAGATATTTTTAGGTTAGATATTTTAGTAGATAAGTGAGATTAGATATTTAGTTTACTATTCCATTAGTTGCTTAGTATATATGCTAGTTTTGCTTTGTAAACAATAGAAGAGAAGAACTTTTGGACAAAAAACATAGAAGTAAAAGTTGGTTTTGGTATTTAATTTAGTTAGTTGGTTGATGGGGTCGAAAGAACATATCTAACCTTCTAAGCTTGGTTAAGTAACAATTTAGACTCATCTTGCATGAAAGTGTGGTTAAGGTTGCCTTTGATTCAATCGGACCACATCACATAACTCAGACCCCTCTTTATCTTATGGTTATGTTTTTGGTTTAAGGTACTTAGCTCACTTTTAGCTTTTTAGTTGTTGATAATTTGTTTTGTGTTATAAACTATCTATGTGCTTATTCTTATGCTCTTGATGGTTGATGTTTAAGACTTTAGATCACATAAGTTCAACTACAAACTTCATAATCTGATCTTAGTAAGTATGTAAACCTTAGAGTAGGCCTAACACCTCAATCTCTGTGGATCGACAACCCTACTTACTCTTATTGCAATTTGCTACAACTCTGCTGTTAAACTGGCGCACGCCAGGTTTGTTAGTTCGTGAGCTTTTGGTCGTGCCAGGTGATGCTTGGCATATGCTGGAGCTTCGAGCTGGTCTAGAGGTGGTGCACGCCACCCATCTCTAGCGTACGCCAAGAAGGCCTTATAAATGACCAATCATCCATTATTAAGCAGAATTACGGTAGCACTTTTACCTAGAGTTGCGGAAATGAAATTGTCAATTGGTGCCATTGCCGGGGACTGTGAATTTAGACTCTCAATTCGGTTTATAAACTTGGATTAATATATATTAATATATTTTTATTTTTATTTTTTGTTATTTTTCATTTACTTCTTGACCAAGTAACTTGTCTTGCTTGACAAGTTACATTCATGCCATTAGCCCATTCAACTAATATTTCTCCATTGGAGATTAAAGAAGAAATAACGTAGTTAGAAAGGTCATTGCGTAGGGAGAGACGAGAAAAAGAAAGAATAGACCAAAGGAAAGAGGATCAAGGGGCTAGAGTACATGCCCCTAGACATTCTCTTATGGACCATGGGAGACCAACATACGAAGGAGCAAAAACTAGAATCCAACGGCCACCTATTAAAGCTAATCACTTCGAAATTAAGCCGGCTGTGATTCATATGCTTCAAGCTTTAGGTCAGTTCTATGGTTTACCTAATAAAGATCCCAATGAACATCTGGGAAACTTTATAGAATTAGCTGATAATTTTAAGTATCCTAAAGCGTCTAATGATGTTGTTAAGATTAGAATGTTTCCTTATACATTAAGGGATAAGGCTAAGCTATGGTATGAGCAACTTAAGGGTACTCCAATAACAACGTGGGGGTAATTGACGAATGCTTTCCTTAATAAATATTTTCCCTACTCAAAGACTAACAAGCTCGTTAAGGAGATCACAAACTTTGAACAATATGAAGGAGAGTCTTTGAGTGAAACGTGGGAGAGATTTAAGGAATTGCAACGAAAGGAAAGGGATGAAGCCTTTATCTGAGGAGTCTCTTCTTAAGACTTTTTATTTTAGCCTGTACGTTGATTTAGCATCCAATGGAAACTTCCTGAGAAAGGAAAGGGATGAAGCCCACCATATTCTGGAAGAGCTGATAGCAACAAACAGGATAATCGCAAATGAGAGAAAGAAACAACCTATTAGAGAGTTAAGAGAGGTAACTGAGCGGAGTGAGAGAAAAGGAATTATTGAACTTAATTCTTCCTCGTCTTTTCAAGCATAGTTAGACTTGAAGGTAAAACAATTGTGCAAATTGACTCTAAACAAAGTTGATGCTGTTGCTTTACAACAGCATTGCGAAGCCTATAGCAACTCTGGCCACGAGATTAGTCAATGTGCAATGATGAGCCAATCTACAGAGCAGGTCGACTTTGTGAGTGGTCAAGGACAAGGAGGAAACCGAATGGTAAACAATCCATATTCCTCTACATACAATCCTAGTTGGAGAAACCACCCTAACTTCTCATGGAAAGATAGAAACAATGAAGACAATATAGCAATCGTTCCTGATAAAGGAATGCCTTTATGCGTCTCACAACAAGGACCACTTAGTTTTCAACCACGTGGATTCTTAAGAGAAAGAATGGTAGCACTTGAGGAAAGATTTGACAAGGTTAAGAAGTTCATCCAACAAATTGGAGACTCATCAAACAACCAAAGTCAAATCTTGAAGGCATTAGCGGCCCAGGAAGCAAGGCAGAACAACTTAGAACAGTTTCTTAAAGGGCAAGCTACTGCCATGCGTAACATGGAAGTACAACTTGGGGAAATTACAAAGAGAAATGTACATACAACATTTAGCCCGCTCCCAAGTTCTACTAAAGTAGATCCTCGAAGCCAAGTTAATGCAATCACCTTAAGAAGTGGCAAAGAATTAGCTTCTCAAAAAGTCAAAGAGAAGGCTAAGGAGAGTGTTGTGGAAAGTCTAAACAAGGATACAGAGGAAGAAGTTCTGAAAGAAAAGGTCCCACAAGAAGAAGTTGTGAAGGAAGAAGAAGTTTATGTACCACCACCACCAATGGTCCCCATTCTGCCTTATCCTAAGAAGGTTAAGCAAAAGTCGGGAATGGATGAAAAATTTCTTTGTTTCATGGAGAAAATGAAGAATGTTCAGATTAGCGTCTCTTTTCTAGAGATGCTAGATCAAGTACCACACTATGCCAAGTTTTTAAAGGAACTCGTCACTAAGAAGAGGAAATGGGAAGATGGAGAGACAATTACCCTTATGGCTAGTTGTAGTTCTCTAATCTCAAAGAATCTTCCAAAAAAGCTAAAAGATCTAGGGAGTTTTACAATTCCCTATTTTATTGGTGAAACCAAGTTTCCTAAATGTCTTTGTGATTTAGGCACAATTATCAACTTGATGCCTTTGTCTACATTTCAAAAACTAGGTTTGTGTAAAGTTAAACTAACTTCTATGCTTCTCCAATTGGCAGACCAAACAATTAAGAAACCATTCAGTGTGGTTGAGGACGTCTTGGTTAAGATTGACAAGTTCATCTTTCCAGTTGACTTTGTGGTTCTGGATTTCTCTGAGGATAAGAACTGTCGACTGATTTATGGTAGACCATTCCTCAACACTGCACATGCATTGGTGGATGTGCATAATGGTAAATTGGTGCTAAGAATTGGAGACGAGAAGGTTGAGTTTAACATGACAAGTGTTATGCGCCATCCTCTTGATGAAGGGATGTGCATAAAAATTGATATTGTAGATGAGTGTATCCTCGAGTTCTGCAAGAAGAACATCTCTAGAATTGAGGATAAAGAACTAGTGAAAGAAGAGGAGGATATTGTGGAAGAATTTAAGGAGGAAATTGACAAGAAAGGTCTACTTGAGGAGCTCAAAATTCACTTGAAATATCGTACTCCAAGGTTGCACGAAGAGGTAGTTCATCATGGTGTGCCATTCATGAGTTCTATGAATTGCGAACGTCCAAGTTGCACCTTTGACCCATGCAGATGGGGCATCTGGTTTTCAAGCTTTCCAGGAACGCAGCGTACATAAAAGCCAAAAAAATTAGATTAGAAGTCTTTTTCTTATGTTTATTATTTTAGTTGTAGTGTTTATATCCTAGGTGTTAAGTTTTTAAGAATTGTACATATGGCGCATGCCATATCTTGTGAACACGGAGGTTCTGGCGCATGCCAGGTTTGGGCAGAATCGACTATAAAGCTCTCGGGCAGTCGAGTTTCTTCATAAATTTTTAAATTCCAAAAATTTCAGCCTTCCAAAACTTCCAAATTTCATTTACCTGCACTTCCCAAGGTCCGAAACAAAGTTTGCAATGGCAGATGCTACAAGATCTAGCTGGATTCCATACGGAGATAGGAGGAAGCGCCAAAGAAACCCTTCACCTTCTTCACCAAGTTCTCCACCCCCAGACATCCGTGGATGCTACAATGCTCCCTTCGCAATCTTTCACAATTGGGAGGGAGAGAGGTATCAAAAAAAATTTCGCTTCAGTGCCCTTAGTCATTTTACGATTGATTGGGAAGATATGCAGAAACTAGGGGTAGATAGACAACTGAGGTCAGCTTTTAGGAAACTAGGTTGGAGGTATTTCGAGAACAGAGAGATTATGGCTAGGTAAGAATTAGTGTTAGAGTTCTATTGCACGTTGCAGGTTGTGGCTAACAGATGATCATTTACTGCACGTGTATTCGACACTAATTTTAGCATGGATGAGGTTGAGTTCAATGACCTTTTTAGCCTTAAGGCTGGACCAGGTACATTAGACTTCTCTCTCACTTAGGCCTATCACGCAAAGTACGAGATCACAGGATTCGAGAGATATGAGTCGGGGAGGGTGCCTAATGTGTTAATTAGAAAACCATATCTAGGCATCCTCCATTGCTTTATGACTCTGACCATTAGTGGTCAATGGGAAGAGTCTAAAGTCTTTCGATCTCAGCTATATGCCATAGATTGCCTATGCCATAATGTTCCTTTTAGCACCTTTGCTATGTCACCATTTTTCGAGGCAGTTTGCAGATTTTCATGGAATGATTTTGGAGCTAGTGCCGCTTGGCATCGAGAAGCTACACATGAGCAAGCTGATCAAGAAGACGATGATCGATGGAGTGGAAGTCATTGAGTACAAGCCTTGGGAGGAGAGACAGGCAGTCCAGTTATGCCTTGGGGCACTAGGTAGGGTGCTAGAACAGAAAGGAGCAGCAGGAGCAGGCCCCGAGCCATCAGTACCAGGCCCTGCATGAAAATGCATGGCCGAGTTATCAGGCGCCTAACTCGCATTTAGATATTCAGTTTTTACATGACCAATTGGCTGCGATGCAAGTGCAGCTACATGGTCATAGAGAGCTGCTTCATGGATACGGTGTGCAACTGTAAGACTACGCAGTTAGCAACGCAACTGGATGGGACTGCCCATATGACTACAATGCTCGCATGGAGGCTGAGCTTAGAGCTCAGAGAGAGGAGTAAAGGGCATTCTACGCCGATCAGAGAGCTCACATAGCATTCTAAAGGGAGCATTACGAGCAGTAGCGAATGCATGCTGAGTGGATGCACACTTGGGTGGAGAACTTTGGTAGCGGTTTCATGCTCCCACCACCATCTCCTCCAACTTTTGATAATTGATAGGGAGCTCCTATTTCTTTACTTTTGTATTTTTCTTTATTTGTTTTCTTTGTTTGTTTATTTTCTTATATTTTGACTCTATTTTTGAGTTTTGTGTGTTTGTAACTCATTTAATGATTGTGTTATGCTACTAGACGGTGATCCTATTAGGCTTAAAGCCGAAAAGGTCACAAGAAGGTACTCTACATAACAAGTCATTAGTGAGTTATTCCGTTGCATGTTTGTTTGTGTATGTTTGTTTTGAGATTGGTTTTTCATATCTTTGGTTACTTGGTACGGAAGTGTTCCCATTTTGAGCTCTTAAGGGTTCAATCTCCTTGATGCTTCTTAATGTACTAGGTCATCGAGATAAAACTATCTCACCTTTGTTTTTCTTTTAGATTAGGTGCTTATTAGTATCTTAGACACCTTGAGGACAATATGTCATTCAAGTGTGGGGGAGGGTTCCTTCTCGGAATCTTCCTTTTAGGTTGTTTAATATGTCAGCATGTGAGGTTGTTTTGTTTAGGTTTAGACTTGGCATGAATTTTTCAAAAATTTGATCCCCCTCAAAAATTTTCAACTTGTGTTAGAATTTTATCATTTTCTTAGTTAGGAATTTAATTCGAGCACAAAGCCTAGGAATTGGGTAGAAATCTCGCTCTCTGTTGTTTAGATTAGTGGTTTCACTATATAGACTAGACTAGAGGGTTGACGAGTGTACCTTGTGAGTATTTAAGCCAAAGGAAGATACATCTGTCTCTATATTTTTCATGAGGTGCATACTTAGTCAGTTGATTGAGGTATCCTACTAGTACTTATTGTAGTCTAGGTTGCGTGAAAGTTAGTGAGAAGACGGGGGCATTTTTTTGACATTGAGCCTAACAATACTTGTGCTTCGCGGTCTTAGGAAATTGGGATATTTGGGGAGTGTGCTTATTTATGTTACATATGTGAGGATGTTTAGATTAGAGAGTGATTAGTTACATTTGTGACATGTTCTCGGATTGGGTGGTTTAGCCACTATCCACATATTATACCTCATCTTAACCTTAAGCCCCATTATAACCTGATTAAAAGACCCTCGATTATTAGCAACCATTGCAACTTTTAGATAATGCTGAGTAGGATGTAGGATGCTTTGAGTATATTGACATATATGCGAGTAATAAGAAGTTGACCATACAGATTATATGAGTGAAACACTTTTCTATCCTTGTGAGGTCAACCTTCTAGTGTATTTTATGTAGAGTTAACACTTGTTTAAACAATTGAGTGCTGAGGTGCCTACTAGTTCATTGTGCTTTGTGTTATGGATTAAAGAACTTACTAGGATTATGATTTGATTGTGATGCGAGTTGATGTTTTTGAGGGAAGTTAAGTGTTGATCTATTCATGCTATGTCTTTACCTTGTTTTGTGTTTGTTTGTTTGTATTTGATTTTGGTTTAGGTTGTCCACATTTTGAGTTTTTGCTTAGGGACAAGCAAAGATTCAAGTGTGGGGGTGTGATGAGTGTCAAAAACACTCATTATTTGTGTCCTTTTAGTTGATCGGTCTTAGTGTTTTAGGTTGATTTAGTTACGTTTTAGTTGTCTTAGTATTAGTTTTTGTTCATTGTGTGTTTACATTAAGTTTATTGTTTTTCATTAAGTTTGCTTGTTTTTAGGAGCATATTTGAGGAGTAGTGGAGGACGTTCGAGCGGTCACGCAAATGTATGGACGAGAAGGAAGTTACAATGCCAAGGAGTGCTTATCATAAGAAGTTGGCGCATGCCATGCCTCTATGGCATACGCCAAGTATCTGTTACTTAGACAACCAATCACTCATATGACCAGATACACTCAAAGAGGGAAAATGCAAAGACCTGGCGTACACCACTTGAAGCTGGCACACCTTAGACCAGAAGGACTGAAGAAAAATAAAGATGAGTGTTGGACAAACAAATGGCAAGACTTGACAAGGGCGGTTTAGAGCTTTCTGAAGGAAAGGAGGACAATGGCTGACTCTTTTTTAGATATTTTTATGTTAGATATTTTAGTAGATAAGTGAGATTAGATATTTAGTTTACTATTCCATTAGTTACTTAGTATATATGCTAGTTTTGCTTTGTAAACAATAGAAGAGAAGAACTTTTGGACAAAAGACAAAGAAGTAAAAGTTGGTTTTGGTAGAAGAACATGGACTAGAAGAGGGGGAGCTTGGAGTCTTGATAAGTCTCCCTCCCTTTTTACTCTTTGTCTTTGATTAATGCTTTGTGTTTATATAAATATATGTGAGTAGTTGTTTGAGTTTTGTGCCTTAATGCCTTTGATGTAGCCACTGATGAGAGTTGTGTATGTTCATGTATGTGTTCTTATCGACGTGCTTGATCCTATTGCTTAGATTTGCTTGATCACCAAGCCTTAGTAGCTAGTCAAACATGAGACCTAAAGGAGATAAAATTGATGGATAGGTTTATTTGATGATTAGTACTCTTGCTAGGAGAGAAATCTCCTTGGTAACCTACTGATTGTTCTTGGAGTGGAGCTTATAGTTGGTATTTAATTTAGTTTAGTTGGTTGGTGGGGTCGAAAGAACATATATAACCTTCTAAGCTTGGTTAAGTAATAATTTAGACTCATCTTGCACGAAGGTGTGGTTGAGGTTGCCTTTGATTCACTCGGACCACATCATATACACTCAGACCCCTCTTTATCTTATGGTTATATTGTTGGTTTAAGGTACTTAGCTCGCTTTTAGCTTTTTAGTTGTTGATAATCTCTTTTATGTTATAAACTATCTATGTGCTTGTTCTTATGCTTTTGATGCTTGATGTTTAAGACTTTAGATAACTTAAGTTCAACTACAAACTTCATAGTCTAATCCTAGTAAGTATGCAAACCTTAGAGTAGGCCTAACACCTCAATCTCTATGGATCAACAACCCTACTTACTCTTATTGCATTTTGCTGCAACTCTGCTATTAAACTGGTGCACGCCAGCCTAGTTGGCGCACGCAAGTTTTTTAGTTCATGAGCTTTTGGTCGTGCCAGGTGATGCTTGGTGTGTGCCAAAGCTTCGGGCTGGTCTAGGGGTGGCGCATGCCACCCATCTCTGGCGTATGCCAGGAAGGCCTTATAAATGACCAATTGTCCATTATTAAGCAAAATTACGGTAGCACTTTTACCTAGAGTTACGAAAACGAAATTGTCAATTTTGAATTGATGAACTTACTTAGTTTATGATTTCATTGTGATGTAAGTTGATGTTTTTGAGGGAAGTTAAGTGTTGAGCCATTCATGCCATGTCTTTACCTTGTTATGTGTTTGTTTGTTCTTATTTGATTTTTGTTTAGGTTGTTGTCTGCATTTTGAGTTTTTGCTTGGGGACAAGCAAAGATTCAAGTGTGGGGGTGTGATGAGTGTGAAATACACTCATTATTCGTGTCTTTTTAGCAGGTCGTTCTTAGTGTTTTAGGTTGATTTATTTGCATTTTAGTTGTCATAGTGTTAGTTTTCGTTCATTGTGTGTTTATGTAGAGTTTATCATTTATCATTAAATTTGCTTGTTTTTAGGAGCCTATTCGAGGAGAAATGGAAGATGATCATGCTGACATGCAAAGGCATGGACGAGAAGGACGTCGCGAAGCAAAGGAGTGCAAAGCATGAGCAGCTACCGCCCACCAATAGACATGGCGCACGCCAAGTAGCTGTTACTCGAACAACCATTCACGCAGACGACTATGTGCATTTGAAGAAGGAGAAATCGCAAAGACCTGGTACACGCCAAGTGAAGCTGGTGCACGCCAAACCAGTCTGAAAGAAACAACAAGTGGATGAGTGTTGGATAAACAAATTGGAGAAAAACTTCTTAAGTCAGCTTATGATTTTCAAGAAGGAAGGAGGATAACTTTTACTGACTTCTTAGATATTTTGTAGTAAATATTTTAGGTAGGTTAAGTTAGATTAGATATTTAGTTTAATATTCCATTAGTAAGTTAGTATATAGACTATTTTTGCTTTGTATGCAAAAAAGAGTGCAAGAGTGCAAGAGAGAGGGGAGAAATAGACAAAAACCAAACACTCTCTCTGTTCTTGGATGTGGAGGTGAAGACAAGAAAGCTTGAAGATCTTGGCTAACCTTTCTTACTTCTACTCTTTCAATATGTTAATAAAGATGTATGTTGTTTATGTAAGCATGTGTGAGTTGTCTTTTTTTGAGTTTGGTGCCTTGTTACCTTGTGTGTAGCCACTAATTTGAGGGTTGAGTATGTCTATAAATGTGTTCTTATTAACGTGCTTAATACCATGCTTATGCTTGTTTGATCACCAAGCCTTAGTAGCTAGTCAAAACTTGAGATCGAAAGGGTATGGAATTGACAGATTGGTTAGTTTGATGATGATTAGCCTTGTGGAGAAAAAACCCTTCCTTGGAGACCTACTTGTTGTCCTTTGAGTGAAGCTTATAACTGGTGCTTAGCTAGTTTAGATGGTTGGTCGGGTCGAAAAAACATATCTAGCCTTCTAAGCCTAGTTAAGTAGCATTTTAGACTCATCGTGCACGAAAGTGTGGTTGATGTTGCCTTTGAACCACTCAGACCACATTACTTACTCAATAAACCCCCTGAATCTTATGGTTACGTTGCTAGTTTAGGTACCTTGCTCATTTTAGTATCCTAAGTTGTTATTCATAGTAAGGAAGTAACTAATAAACTAATAGCTTAAGTTTGTGATCTTTATATTTATGTTGTAGACTTATGATAGTGTGATTAACAAACCAAACTTCATAATCTTATCCTAAACTAGTAAGTGAACCTTAGAGTAAGCCTAAAAAATTCAGCCATACAATGGCCTTGATGGGTGCTAGCCATTCACCTCTAGCCATATTACATATGAAATGGGACTTGATAGATGTAAACCATAGAGAATCTGTAACCACACTCAACATTATGTATGTGTTGAATTTTAATTGCTTAATTATCTATTGTTTGTAGGTTATATAAGTGAGGATCTGGATAGCTTTAATGTTATACATCGTGGTGAGCCTTGGTTGTCTTCCTCAAAACAACAAGATATGTTATTTATAGACATTCAAGTATCATTCATACAATATTACAAATTATGTAGAGCTACTATATTAAGCTAACTCAACCCAGGTTAAAAAACATAATGATCATGTTGAACATCATGTAGTTACTTATAATTTTTCCTAATTATACTTCCATTTCTTAATGTTTGAATTATCTGGGTGTAAGTTTTTAATTTGCAAAAGTCTAACCATCTATTATGTTGGCCAATGTTGAGCAATATCTATATTTCTGACAAAACAACTTTTTAGATACTCACTCATTACTCGTTAGTTTGTTGGCTCCAACTTTTAGTAATTAGTAGTTCAAAATGTCAATGTTCTTGCTTTAGTTAGAAGCTTGGATTCTCCCTGGCATTTTTTATTCGTCTACCTATCAACTACTTTGATGGTTTCTTGTTTGTTCTTAGTTGCCTAATGTTTAGAATAAAGTAAAATATGCATACTAATACTAAAAAAATGGCATAAAACTCCTCTAATAATGTGCTTTTATCACTAGTCTCACCTTGTTAGTGATCACCACTGTGACCACATATGACCTAGGATGGTTGGTTCTATATCTACCACTTCTCTTATGCAAGCACCTCACAATACTTTAGAAATAATTATTTCTTTAGCCTTGAATTGATTGTATTTCCATCTACTAGAGATTTTCAAGGCCCTCTCTCTTATAGCATTGTACCATCTACTCAATTGAGGGTTAAAGGTATTACTCTTTTCTTAATCTCATAACACAAATCTTAGACTTTGAATAATTTTATGAAAAAATAGTATTTACTTATGGAGAAGGACCGACCATACATCCCCTAAACATTACATCTTAATGACAGGGGTTTAATTGTATACTAAAATAACTCAAACTTAATCGAGTTCAGTCTAGATCAGGTAAGTATATCCAAAATTATACCAATAAGAGTAACTCGGCCTAGTCAAATAGAGAAATCCTAGGTGGCCTATACACAAGCACCTACACATGCAGAGAATGGTTCTTCACTCATAATAAAAGAATATGTGCTAGCACAATACACTCCAATTTTGTCCCTTCTTAGGATATGTGCTAAGAGCACGAAGGAGGATGGGAGTTGCTTTGATCTACCATATGTGCTTCTAACAAAAATCATTATTTTATTCCTTATGAATAATATAAATGATGTAATATATATTTGTATATATAGATAACTAGATAACTATAAATAGACAAAAAATAGAAAATAGAATTTATTTAGAGAGGAGGTTCTTGTTCCCTCTCTATTTCACCAAGACTTCTTGTTCTTTTATTTTTCTTCTTCTCTAAACTCACATTTAAAAGCATAACATGGTGTTAAAGCTTAAGGCTTAATAGCTATTTGTTGTTTAAAATCATTATGGTTTTACTTAAGGAACCACCATTATTCTTCTACAATGAAATATGGCTGGACAACTACCAATAGGAAATAGATCAGGTTTGATCTTGCCAAGTTCAGGTGGTATAACTTGAGGAACCACCATCATTCTTCTATAATAAAAATGCAAATGATGGTTAGGTAAATTCCAAGCGATCTTTTGTTTCTATATAGAATAATAATGGTTTTGTAGTTTCTCTAATTTGACAGATAAATATTGCTTGTCATTTAGGCTTAGTGTATTCGACAAATGAACTGAGCAAATTATATTTATCCTCCTATTAATATAATAGTTTGTTAACCATAATGTAACATGTTGCATTAGATACCAATATTTATTCTCTAATCACTATGAATCCTATTTTTTCAATAGTGTTTAACACTAATTTTGCCTCATAGTCTTTTGTTAATCTTTTTTTAATGTCACATAAGAATACCTTAGTTTATTTATCTAGTTTCTTTATCTTTTGTGTTAAATATATTTTAGATTTAATGGCCATCGATCATATCTCATGTTCTTTAGAGTCTTTTATGTCATATTCTTCATTATAACATATCCATATAGGTTTTCCTAATCATCACCATGCACAAGCCACATACAATTGGAATGGTTTAGCTTAACCCTAACTATCTTTTATTAGTGTGCCCTCTTTCGATTTTAACTTGATATTTATTAGTAACATGATGAAACAATGTCCATATTCACTTCATTTTGAAGCTTATTCTTATCTTATTCAAGAACCTCTTACATTGAGAGTGATTAACAATACCAAAGAAGAACATAATATATACATCATTGAAGAACATCAACATTATGATATCTACTACTTATATAAGCACACAAGATTACATTTTCTATTTGTTCTAGTATAGCATCTATACCTTTTAATTTAGTTTATGTTGATGCTTGGGGAAAAGTTTATCTACCTTCTTATGATGGTTTTACATATTTCTCAACTATTTTTGATGATTTATTTCCTTGTAAATGATGTAGTATATATATATTTATATTGGTAGATAATTATTAACACAATAAGAAAATAAAAATGGAATTGATTTGAAGAGAAGGTTTTTATTCATTCTCAATTCCACCAAAACTTCTCGTTTGTCCTTTTTTATTCTTCTCTAAACCCATATCTAAAATCATAACATGTACTCAAAGATGACATGATGACGGTTGTTAATGAGTGTAAATGCTCATGTATTTGTGTGTATTATACTTATGTTTAGTCCTAACTTTCATACATTATCTTTGTGTCCTATTAAATCTTTTGCCATTGTTTATGTCAGAGTCATGAGATGGACTTATATTAAGTGTTTATGTATTTTTTACATGTTTGAGGTTTTTTGTGAGAGCAAGAACTCAAAGAATGAAACCAAGACAAGCACTAGGATTGGGAGTTGTAGGCTAAGTAAACACTAAAGAGGTGTCATATATAAGACCTAATAGTTGCTAGCCAGATTGCACATGCCATAGGTTATCTTGGAGAGGTCCAAACAGCTCATGCTAGGATCTAATGACCATTAGGTGCCCGATTTCCAATTTTTCTATTTGTTGACTATTTGACCCTAATTTAGAATAATTCAAATTTTTCCAACTTATTTTGGCATGAAACCTTAGATATAATTATTGTCCTAATGGCTGGCCACTTTTGAATGACCAAAAATTTCTAGCTAATGTTGCACTCTCCTCAATTTTTCTTTTATAATTATCAATAAAAGTTATAGTCTCTTAGCTTTTTATTCAAAAAAATTTAGCAGCATTGGAACCTTGTCACTATGATATCTGAGATTAATTTTTTGTACATCAAGTTATTGCCATTATCGAAGACTCTAATCAAAATGCTCTTGTATTTTTGTATGTTTCAATTATGTTTTGTCATATGTTTGTTCATTTTATTATGTTCTATTGAGTCTTTTACGATTTATTTGTGTTTTAGTTATGGGATAAACTTAAATAGAGTTCATATATTTTTTTAGGTGTTTAAGTTGGTTAATGAGTAATTAGCAAGAACTTAAAGAATGAATCACATATGAGCATTAAGAATGGGAGTTAGAGAGGCCAAGTATAAGACCTTGAACCGTTAGCCATGTTGAACACACCATAGGTAGTCTAGGGGAGGTCTAGAGAGCTGGTGAGATGACTTAGCACCACTAGCCTTATTATGCTGATAGATAAATGAATTTACATATCCTAATCAAAATCATAATTTTTATGAGTAGGTTATAAACCAACCCATCCCACTTTCAACTTTTGATGTGACATCCTCTTTAACATGTCTCCTCAAATAATGTCCATCAACTGAAGTTTGTATAGGCCTAATACTGTCTCTTGTACTTTCAAATAGAATTTGTATAAGCATATGGGTCATGGACTTGTTACAATAATTAGCTCTGATATCCTATAAGAATTTCCATATCCTACCTAAAACTTTAAGGTTTGTGAGTAGGTGGATCTACACCATCCCATCCCAATTTCAACTATACATATGGGATACTCTCCAATAATACTTGATTTCCATTTCTTATACTTCTTTTTCTTATTGAATATTCAACGCATTTTAGAATTTTGGCTCCTTGTTTTAGCCTAAAGCCTTATATATAATTATTTCTCTTACGTTTGGCCACAAAATTTCTAGTTTTTGTGATTAGCCCTAACATTCTAGTTTTTTCGAAACTCTCCTTAGCTTTTGTTTTGTAATTATGTCGTCCATATTTACAAAAAGATTTTTATTCCTATTTTTTTCAGCAGTATTTAGACTTTATACTGAGTTTTTCAATTATATTTAATCACAAAAATATGTATGTTTCAATTATATTTAATCATTTTTTTGTTTATTTTTTGTGTCATATTGAGCCTTTTATAATTTATTTATGTTTAGTCATACGATGGACTTAAATAGAGTGTTCATGTGTTTTTAGGTGTTTAAGGTAGTTCATGATTAATCGGAGCATAGGAGCAGGAACTTAAAGAATGAAGCAAAGACAAACATGGGAGTTAGAGGTCTAACAAACACCAAAGAGGTGCCAAGCACAAGAACTTGCAACCAGAACATACTATATGTTGTACACGAGAGGTCGAGAGAGCCCATAAGAGGACCTGATGGTCATTAGCCTTGTTGTGTTGCTAGGTGCCTGATTTTCAATTTTTTCAGATTTCTTAATTTGTCGAGTATTCGACCTATTTTAGAATATTTAACTTTTGGCCTCTTATTTTTGCCTAGAACCTTATATATAATCATTTCTCTTATGTCTACCCACTTTTGACTAGCCGAAAAGTTTCTAGTTTATGCTAAACTCTCCTCAATTGTTTTATAATTAGGATATAATTGGTTATAAAAGTCGCAGTCTCTTAATTTTTTTATTCTAACTCTTTTCAACAGCCTTGAGAGTTTGTTACTGTGACTTTTGAGAGTAATTGAATTCAAGTTTAGGTTAGCATGGTGGTGGAATTTGGCAAAGCTTGATCAAAAAAGTAAACTTTTCATCCTCTATCTCTTGTGTTATTCATTATCATGTTTTTAATTATTATATGTTTTCATTAAATATATGTAGTGAGTAATTCTCTCGTGAGTACGATATTCGATACTAGTTATGGTTTGAATATCTCGTGTTAGTTATTGATTGATAATTTTAGTGCTTGATTTAAATTAGTCACTTAGATTACAATTAGAGTTGATGAGAATGGACCAAAAGGTATTCGTATCGATGTTGGGAACTAATAACATATCTGAATATATTAGGAATAATCAACCAGAAAGAATCATCATAATTCGGATTAGTTTATTAACTTAGGCCTATGTTTTCTTCGTCTTATGATTATAATAAGTTAAAGAGATAAATGAATGCTTCAAAAAAGTTTATCCATAAAACTTATAATGTTGACATAAGTAGTTAATCCAGCATGATATTGTGCTTGTTTTACATCCATTGACATACAAATTGTTTCTTTACATTTTTTTTAGTTTCTTAAACCTGGTTACCTCTCCAAAAAAATATATATATTTCTTTTGCTGCATAAGATTAATTTTTCATATTTTGTGTTCTAAATTTTAGTTTAAAACTTCAATTCTCGCTATACTATTTTTAGAATGTTAGATATGTTAAATTTTTTGTGCTCTATTTCAGGATATTTTGTGCATCATTTGTCTTGGATGAGGAGTTGTTCTGCAAAAAATATGTTAGAATGTCAAAAACAATCTAAAGATAGATTCAGAGTGGTCGTCCCAACACTGATTCAAACGAGTAGGCAAAGATAGAATAAGTATAGGGAAAACGAAGAAAAGATATGTAGATTACACTTGGTAGATAAGAAAAGAATTGGTGGAAGAGAAAGAACTTTATCGAAAATATAGGAGGGTAGGACAAGAGAAAAGCATAAACAATAACCACCACATCTATGCTACGCTATGATAAAAGCCAAAGCTTTGATAACAGTTTTGTGTGTTATGGGCATCTTTTTATCCGATGCCAAGTCTGTCATTATATAAAAAAATCAGCCCGATCTCGATATAAAAACACTAAGCCATTCAATACAGAAAACTTAAATTGTTCCTTGTCTTAGATATGAAAGCCTAAACTGTCTACAACTTCCAAGCTAACTATGACCTCTTTCTTTGCCAAATTTGGATAAGTGATAAACTAAAAAATTGTAAATTTATGTCTTATATTTATGTAACTTTTGAAATCACTTAAATTCAATATTTGATTAGTTAGTTATGAATTATTTACTAAAAAGGGTCAAAAAATCTATGAATTAATTTTCTATTATAATAATGCCCCCACACGTCTATGTTTTGACGCTAGGAAAAGTGTTAACGTGTATCAATCTTTGAAAATGCAGAATATTAAATTCATATTAACCAACTAAGTCAAAGTCGTAATATGCAAGAACTTATTGGTTAATCAGTCGAGACTTAGACAATGTTGGCATGTAGATCATCACTCTTCTCGAGTTATATGTATGCTCATGGTTTCTTTGAGGATACTTGAATTCGACCTTATATGGTTGAATAGAAACTCGATACCTTTTAATGAAATGACCATACAAATATTGTTGATGGTCTCTAAGTTTTTCTTTTTACTTTTAAATCCTTTCCTCTAACCGTCTTTCTTGAATCTTTGTGAGAGTCAGTCGACGAGTTTTTGGAAATTTGTACTCTGAGTACGGGTTCAATTTTCTAGGCACTTCTTTTTTCATAAACTTCATATGATAGTTTTGGCACCTTGTAGGTCAATCACTTCTTATAGTTCATGTCTTACATGGTTCCTTGGACCGTGCAAACTCTTCATTGGGTACCCAGACCTTGATAATCTTACTTTCCTGAAGAATTCTTTGCTCGGTCTTTAATCGAGTAAGTATGTCCTTTTTACCCATGCATAATCAGGCTATCTCTGGCCATTTCTTGCTGATTTTAGCCATATTTTGACATATTTTTGCATATGTGTGCACCTATTAAAGTGGCATGTGACTTGCACGGTAAACACCATACTTTTACTTTGTTCAATATTCTCCATTATGCCTATGTCTTAAGTTGTAACTTGGGCTTCAATTTCAATATGGTTGACATAACTATGCCTTTTGGTCAGGATAAATTCACTTTCTCCTTAACTAGGAAAGGATAATCGTATTCCTCAAAAAAGGTAACATTAACTTGCTCTTTGCTTAAAATATTATCATTTTGCTCCTTGTTAGAGGTAAAATCATCTAACTCCTCAATCAAGGTTAGATCATTTTTTTCTTCAACAAATGTAAGATAAATATACTCTCTAGCCATAATGATGGCCAATGTAAGAGCATTGATCACAGCATTGCAGTACTCTTCATGCCCCTTGGGTGAGAATTCCTACTATTAATCTGAAAGTAAACTTTCCCCTTCGTATCTTTATGTTGAGCTGGGACATAATTGGGCAACTGTGATGCAGATCTCAGTAATATATGACTTGGTAGGGGCCCTAAAATTCCCCTAGAAGAATAAGACCCAAATACATTGAAAGATGGTTTAGGTTTCAGAATGTCTTTTGTATTTGATACAATACTTATGGTTTTCTTAGTTACCAAAGGAACTATGACTCCTCCTCCTCAAATATCGACATTGCAAGCTCAATGGCCATAGTATTAGCCATGGATGACACTTCCTTTTCGATGACTGATGAGTATCAAAAACACTCATTATTTGTGTCATTTTAGTAGATCGTTCTTAGTGTTTTAGGTTGATTTAGTTGTGTTTTAGTTGTCATAGTGTTAGTTTTTGTTCATTGTGTGTTTATATTGAGTTTATCATTTTTCATTAAGTTTGCTTGTTTTTAGGAGCATATTCAAGGAGAAGTGGAGGACAATCGAGTGGACACACGAAGCCAAGGACGAGAGGGAAGTCACGAAGCCAAGGAATGCAATGCACGGTTATCTAGCGCACGCCAAGCATACATGGCACACGCCAAGTAGCTGTTACTCGAATGACAATTCAATCTGACGACCATTCGCACTTGGAGAAGCAAAAATACAAAGGCTGGCGCACGCCAGGTGCATCTGGCGTACACCAGACCAGACAGATAGAAGTAAAATAAAGTTGAGTATTGGACAAACAAAGTTGAGACTTGACAAGGGTGGTTTAGAGCTTTGTGAAGGAAGGGGACAAGTTTGGAGACCATTTTTTAGATATTTTGGGTTAGATGTTTTAGTAGATAAGTTAGATTAGATATTTAGTTTACTATTCCATTAGTTAGTTAGTATATAAGCTAGTTTTGCTTTATAACCAGGAGAGACGAAGTGGACCACAAAAGAGACCATAATTATGGACCAAAATAGATGTAAATATTGGTTTTTGGTTGAACTAGGGGAGCTTGGAGTCTTGATAAGTCTCCATTCCTTTCTCCTTTTTTCTATGTTTATGCCTATTATGTCAAATATTAGTATGTGTGAGTAGTTGTATGAGTTTGGTGCCTTGTTACCTTTGATGTAGCCACTAATATGAGTTGTGTATGTTCATGTATATGTTCTTATCAACGTGCTTGATCCTATTGCTTAGACTTACTTGATCACCAAGTCTTAGTAGCTAGTCAAAACTTGAGACCGAAAGGAGATAGAATTGATGGATAGGTTGATTCGATGATTAGTACTCTTGCTAGGAGAGAAATCTCCTTGGTAACCTACTGATTGTCCTTGGAGTGGAGCTTATAGTTGGTGTTTAACTTAGTTTAGTTGGTTGGTAGGGTCGAAAGAACATATCTAATCTTCTAAGCTTGGTTAAGCAATAATTTACATTGTTTTAAAAAACGCGGTCTGATTGGCAGTCGGACCATGAAATGAACCCTCCACTATTCCATTTTTTGTTTAAAAGATGTTTTTGTGTGGGCCGGTTGAAATTTGGTCGAACTGCCCAGTTTTCAACAAAAATGAGCTGTTAATTTTCCGGTTGAACCAGAAATGATTCGATTTCAGAAAAAAAAAAGTAAAAGGGCTGGAGCCTCCACTCTCTCTCCTTTCAGTCACGCATTTTCCCAACCCTAAAGGAGAAAATCGCAAATCTCTTCCTCTCCACCCCTCTCTCACGACGCGGGAAAAGGAAAATCATAAATCTCTTCCTCTCCACTTCTCTCCGCAGCCTCCGTGCCAGGTAAATGATAGTCCGCTCTGCTTTTTAATTTAAGCACTATGATTTGCCATTTATTGTTGCAACAATATCTCTGACCTTGACACCTCCTCACGAACCCACCACCATTTGTTCATCCACAATATGACCTTGACACAAAACTATCGTGTTGGTGTTCTTATGCGTATGATTTGCCATTTTCAGGTACAAGCCAGAGGTTGGAGATATCGTGGTTGGGCGCAGGGCGTGTCATTGAGGTATTGCAGATTGTTAATATCTCTTTGTTGGTTTGTTTTGACGGAGGATTAGTCATGGGTTTGTTAGGCGTATGATTTGCCACAATAAAGGTCATAGGAGATTAATTAGTCACGGGTTTCTGATGCTAGAAAAAGGGAGGTAGGAGAATTGTTAGAAACAGGGATAAATGCTGATTTTGTCTACTTTGTTTTGCGATATGATAGGTATGTCGAACTCAGGAGGTATTCGTATTGAATCAGAAGCTGAAAATCCAACAGAATCAAGTTCTATTCCAAGTTTGAGAAACAAAAAGGATGCGGCATGGGATTATGCACCTCTTTTTTTTGTCGTGGTCTAAGAACTTGAACAAGAGACGTCGTCACCTCTTTTTTTCGTATGTTTTTTTGAGTCCAGAAAGTCTTCTAATCAGTTATTTGCTACTGTGGTTGTCGTAACTTAGAAAGCTGTGTGGACCAAAAAAAGAACAAAAGGCCAAAGGGTCAGAACTTAGACAGCTCCAGCGTAACAGGCCCAAGCCCATGTTCTATTGTGTGAATATATATATATATTATGTTTTTTTTTAAAATGTTTGGTCTGACCGGCCTTGAGCTGGCCGGGCTGCCCGGGCTGGAGGTCGAACTCATTTCTGGGTCAACCTCCGATTCGTTTCTGAAAACAATGGTAATTTAGCCTCATCGTGCATGAAAGTGTGGTTGAGGTTGCCTTTGATTCACTCAGACCACATCACATACACTCAGACCCCTCTTTATCTTATGGTTATGTTGCTTGTTTAGGCACCTTGCTCATTATTAGTTTTTAAGTTGTTAATATTCTGTTTTATAAACAAACCTTGCTTATGTTAGTTATTATGACCTTTATATCCAATCTTTAGAGTTTAGATCACAAGTGTTCAACAATGAACTTCATAATCTGATCCTAGTTAAGTAAGTAAACCTTAGAATAGTCAAAAAACTCAGTCTCTGTGGATCAACAAAACCTGTACTTACTTATTGTTGCAATCAGCTGCAAGTCTGCTAATAATTTGGCGTACGCCAGCCATAGTTGGCACATGCCAGGTCTGTTTGTTCAAGAACTTTTGGCTCGTGCCTTGTATAGTTGGCACGTGCCAGAGTTCAAGTTAGTGAAAGGTTGAAAAGCTGGTGCATGCCACCCTTAGTTGGCGTACGCCAGAAGATACAAACAGACGACTGGTCATCCGGTTTTAGGTAGATTTGAAGTAGAGTCGAGCTTTTAAAGGATAACTTGTACAAAGCAATCAATTGGCGCCATTGCCGGGGATTGAGATTTAGACTCTCAATTCAGTTTATGAACTCAGATTAGGATAAATATATTTTCATTTTTTTTTATTTTTCGTTTACTTTTTGACCAAGTGACTTTGTCTTGCTTGACAAGTTACAAGCATGCCATTAACCCATTCAACCAATATTTCTCCATAGGAGATTGAAGAAGAAATAACGTGGTTAGAAAGGTCATTGTGTAGGGAGAGATGAGAAAAAGAGTGAATGAACCAAAGGCAAGAGGGTCAAGGGGTCGGAGTTCATACCCCTAGACATTCTTTAATGGACCATGGGAGACCAACATACGGAGGAGCCAAAACTAGAATCTAATGGCCAGCTGTTGAAGCTAATCACTTCGAAATTAAGCCGGCTGTGATTCATATGCTTTAAGCTTCGGGTCAGTTCTATGGTTTGCCTAACGAAGATCCCAATAAATATCAGAGGAACTTCATGGAATTAGATGGTAATTTTAAGTATCCTGTAGCATCTGATGATGCTGTTAAGATTAGAATGTTTCCTTATACGTTAAGGGACAAGGCTAAACTTTGGTATAAGCAACTTAAGGGTCCTCCAATAACCACATAGGAGCAATTGGCAAATGCTTTCCTTGACAAATATTTCCCCTACTCAAAGACTAACAAGCTCGTTAAGGAGATTACCAACTTCGAACAATATGAAGGAGAGTCTTTGAGTGAAACTTGGGAGAGATTTAAGGAATTGCAACGAAAATGCCCACACCATGGTTTGTCCGAGCAGTCTCTTCTTAAGACTTTTTATTTTAGCCTGACACCAACAACTATGGGAAATGTTGATTCAGCATCCAATGGAAATTTTCTGAGAAAGGAAAGGGATGAAGCCCACCATATTCTAGAAGAGCTGGCAGCAACAAATAGGATAATCACGAATAAGAGAAAAAACAACCAATTAAGAGAGTTAAAGGAGGTAACTGAGCGGAGTGATAGAAGAGGAATAATTGAACTTGATGCTTCCTCATCTTTTCAAGCACAATTAGACTTGATGGCAAAGCAATTGTGCAATTTGACTCTAAACAAAGTTGATGCTATTGCTTTACAACAACATTGCGAATCCTGTGCAACACTGGCCATGAGATTAGTCAATGTGCGATGATGAGCCAATCTATAGAGCAGGTCAACTTTGTGAGTGATCAAGGATAAGGAGGAAACCGAATGGTAAGCAATCCATATTCCTCTACTTACAATCCTGGTTGGAGAAACCACCCTAACTTCTCATGGAAAGATAGAAACAATGATGATAGAATGGCAATCATTCCTGATAAGGGATTGCCATTATGCATCTCACAACAAAGACCACCACCTGGTTTTCAACCACGTGGGTTCTTGGGAGAAAAGATGGTAGCACTTGAGGACAGATTTGACAAGGTTGAGAAGTTCATCCAACAAACGGGAGACTCATCCAATAACCAAAGTCAAATCTTGAAGGCACTGGCAGCCCAGGAAGCAAGGCAAAAATATTTAGAATAATTTATAAAAGGACAAGCAACTGCCATACCTAACATGGAAGTACAACTTGGGAAAATTGCAAAGACAAATGCACAAAGAGCATCTAGCTCTCTCCCAAGTTCTACTGAGACAAATCCTCGCAGGCAAGTTAATGCAATCTCCTTAAGAAGTGGCAAGGAATTAGCTTCTCAAAAAGTCAAAGAGAAGGCTAAGGAAAGTGATGTGGTGAGTCCAGAAAAAAATAAGGAGGAAGAAGTGCTGAAAGATAAGGTCCTGCAAGAAGAAGTTGCGAAGGAAGAAGAAGTTTACGTACCACCACCACTAATGGTTCCCATTCTACCTTATCCTCAGAGGGTAAAGCAAGAGTCGGGGATGGATGAGAAATTTCTTTGTTTCATGGAAAAATGAAGAACGTACAAATAAGTGTCTCTTTCTTCGAGATGCTAGATCAAGTTCCATACTACGCCAAGTTTCTAAAGGAACTCATCACTAAGAAGAGAAAATGGGAAGATGGAGAGATAATTACCCTTACGGCAAGTTGTAGCTCTCTAATCTCAAAAAATCTTCCGATGAAGCTAAAAGATCCGGGAAGTTTTACAATTCTCTATTTCATTGGTAAAACCAAGTTTCCAAGATGTATGTGTGATTTAGGCACAAGTATCAACTTGATACCTTTGTCTACATTTCAAAACTAGGTTTATGTGAAGTTAAGCCAACTTCTATGCTTCTCCAATTAGCGGACCAAACTATTAAGAAACCACTCAGTGTGGTTGAGGATGTCCTGTTGAAGATTGACAAGTTCATCTTCCTAGTTGACTTTATGGTACTCGATTTCTCTGAGGACAAGAACTGTCCACTGATTTATGGTAGACCATTCCTCAATATAGCACATGCATTGGTGGATGTACATAATGGTAAATTGGTGCTATGAATTGGAGACGAGAAGATTGAGCTTAACCTGACAAGCGTTATGCGACATCCTCTTGATGAAGGGATGTGCATGAAAATTGATGTGGTGGATGAGTGTATCCTCGAGTTCTGCAAGGAAAAGATCTCTAGTATTGAGGATAAAGAACTAGAGAAAGAAGAAGATGAGGATATTGTTGAAGAAGTAAAGGAGGAAATTGATAAGAAGGGTTTACTTGAGGAGCTCAAAATTCATTTAAAATATCGAACTCCACCCTCGATTGTGGAAGCTCCTTCCTTAGAATTGAAAGAGCTACCCTCGCATCTGAGATATGCATTCTTAATAGATGGAGGGAGATTACCGATTATTATATCGAATAAGCTCAATAAAGAAGAAGAAGAGAAAGTGCTCACAATTGTGAACAAATGGATTAAAGCCATTGCTTGGTAAATATCAGATATCAAGGGGATAAGTCCAAAAATTATGATGCACCACATTCACATAGAGGATGGAGTGAGGCCAAGAGTAGACTGACAAAGAAGACTTAATCCTAACATGAAATCTCGCACTCTATTTTTTAGATTAGTGGTTTCACTATGTAAACTAGACTAGAGGGTTGATGAGTGAACCTTGTGAGTATTTGAGTCGAAGGAAGAGACATCCTTCTCTATATTTTTCATGAGGTGTATACTAAGTCAGTTGATCGAGGTATCCTACTAGTACTTATCGTAGTCTAGGTTGCGTGGAAGTTAGTGACAGGATGGGGGCATTCTTTGATATTTAGCCTAGAACTTTAGAGACAAAATCCCTTATATATATCTATTGTTTAAACCCGTTGAGCTTAGCCTTTTCTTGATCTTAGATTAGGAAGCCGACTACAAACCTTATATCATCCATCTTCCTTACTTTTGATCATCCAATTCGAGGACTTATAGGTTTGCATGTGTATTAGGTTTAGTTGGTAGCTTGGGTTTCAATTGGTTTATGTTCGTTAGGATGTTATAGTTCTGGCTGTGTTAGAAGCCGAGTTTTTGCCTAGAACATGCTAAGTATGTAAGTTTGTAAAGTTTGTGAATGTTATGTTCATATATATATAAAAAAAGAGAAAAAGAAATGAAAAAGAATGTGATATTGAATAAGGCATGTGGTTTAGGTAAGACTTGTGCTTCGTGGTCTTAGGAAATTGGGATATTTGGGGAGTGTGCTTATTTATGTTATATATATGAGGATGTTTAGATTAGTCACATTTGTGACATGTCCTTGGATTGGGTGGTTTAGCCACTATCCACATATTATACCTCACCTTTACCTTAAGTCCTATTACAACCCGATGAAAAGACCCCCCGATCATTAGCAACCATTGCAACTTTTAGATAATGCTAAGTAGGACATAGGATGCTTTGAGTATATTGACCTGTATGCGAGTAATAGGAAGTTGACCATACAGATTATATGAGTGAAACACTTTTCTATCCTCGTAAGGTCAACTTTCTAGTGTCTTTTATGTAGAGTTAACACTTGTTTAAACAATTGAGTACTGAGGTGCCTACTAGTTCGTTATGCTTTGTGTTATGGATTAATGAACTAACTTAGATTATGATTTGATTGTGATGCAAGCTGATATTTTTGAGGGAAGTTAAGTGTTGATACATTCATGCCATGTCTTTACCTTATTATGTGTTTGTTTGTTCTTATTTAATTTTTGTTTAGGTTGTTGTCCGCATTTTGAGTTTTTGCTTGGGGACAAGCAAAGATTCAAGTATGGGGGTGTGATGAGTGTCAAAAAAACTCATTATTTGTGTCATTTTAGTAGATCATTCTTAGTGTTTTAGGTTGATTTAGTTGTGTTTTAGTTGTCATAGTGTTAGTTTTTGTTCATTATGTGTTTATATTGAGTTTATCATTTTTTTATTAAGTTTGCTTGTTTTTAGGAGCATATTCGAGGAGAAGTTGAGGACGATCGAGCGGACACGCAAAACCAAGGATGAGAGGGAAGTCGCAAAGCCAAGGAATGCAATGCATGGTTATCTGGTGCATGCTAAGCATACATGGCGCACGCCAAATAGCTGTTACTTAAATGAAAGTTCAATCAAATGACCATTCATACTCGGAGAAGCAAAAATGCGAAGGCTGGCACAAGACAGGTGCATCTGGCGTATGCCAGACCAGACGGACAGAAGTAAAATAAAGATGAGTGTTGGACAAACAAAGTTAAGACTTGACAAGGGCGGTTTAGAGCTTTGTGAAGGAAGGGGACAAGTTGGCAGACCACTTTTTAGATATTTTGGGTTAGATATGTTAGTAGATAAGTTAGATTAGATATTTAGTTTACTATTCCATTAATTAGTTAGTATATAAGCTAGTTTTGCTTTGTAAACAGGAGAGACGAAGTGGACCACAAAAGAGACCAAATCTGTAGACCAAAACAAATGTATTGGTTGAAGAACGTGGACTTGAAGTGGGGAGCTTGGAGTCTTGATAAGTCTCCATTCCTTTCTCCTCTTGTCTATGTTTATGCCTATTATGTCAAATATTGGTATGTGTGAGTAGTTGTATGAGTTTGGTGCCTTGTTACCTTTCATGTAGCCACCGATATGAGTTGTGTATGTTCATGTATGTGTTCTTATCAACGTGATTGATCCTATTGCTTAAACTTGCTTGACCACCAAGCCTTAGTAGCTGGTCAAAACTTGAGACCTAAACGAGATAGAATTGATGGATAGGTTGATTTGATGATTAGTACTCTTGCTAGGAGAGAAATCTCCTTGGTAACCTACTAATTGTCCTTGGAGTGGAGCTTATAGTTGGTGTTTAACTTAGTTTAGTTTGTTGGTGGGGTCGAAAGAACATATCTAACCTTCTAAGCTTGGTTAAGTAGCAATTTAGACTCATCGTGCACGAAAGTATGGTTGAGGTTGCCTTTGATTCACTCGAACCACATCACATACACTTAGACCCCTCTTTATCTTATGGTTATGTTGCTGGTTTAGGCACCTTGCTCATTATTAGTTCTTAAGTTGTTAATATTTTGTTTTATAAACAAACCTTGCTTATGTTAGTTGTTATGACCTTTATATCCAATCTTTAGAGTTTAGATCACAAGTGTTCAACAACGAACTTCATAATCTGATCCTAGTTTAGTAAGTAAACCTTAGAGTATGAAAAACTCAGTCTCTGTGGATCAACAAAACTCATACTTACTCATTGTTGCAATCTACTGCAAGTCTGCTGATAACTTGGCGTATGCCAGCCATAGTTGGCGCATGCCAGGTCTGTTTGTTCGAGAGCTTTTGGCTCGCGCCTTGTATAGTTGGCGCACACTAGAGTTCAAGTTAGTGAAAGGTTGAAAAGCTGGCGCATGTCACCCTTAGTTGGCATACGCCAAAAGATATGAACAGACAACTGGTCATCCGGTTTTAGGTAGATTTGAAGTAGAGTCGAGCTTTTAAAGGATGACTCGCATGAAACGATCAATGACCATACTATCGATCAACTATAAACTAGACGTTTCTTCAACCTCTCGGACAGCCAAAATAGAATATTGCATAGATTTAGCTGATTCATGCAAAATTATGTCAGTTTTAGTCTTATAATTGTGTGAGTCAAAACATCTTTGATCATCAAGTTCATGTACGCTGCACGATGGTAAAAATGACTCTTCCTTCTTGATGGTTGTGGAGTTGGCCAATTGTGTACTAGCCGTTTGTTTGATCTCCCAGGTATGCGAGCTAAACTACTATATGATATAGCTCATTTATGCATGGCTATGCCAATTTTAGTAATCAAAATATTTTTGGTCTTATACTTTATGTACGCTACATGATAGTACTCTAATTAGGTTATTTGATATAGAATTAGGTATATATCTTGTCATAAATTTGGTTTTCATTAGCTATCTTTTCATATTTTGAATCATTATCTCACTATTGAGAATTGACAATAGATATTTAAAATATTCAATTGTTTCTTGCCCTGTAGCCATGCTTAAAGTATCAACAAAATTAGATCGAAGCTTTCGAGCATGTTGAGTTCTCCTGCATTCAAATCTCCTTGTGTAGTAATCAACATCATCAACCAGATAATTAGGTAATTCACAGCCATATATTTTAATATCCTTAATTAGGTTATTCATTACCAAAGACTATATTATCTTCAATCAAATCCTTAAATAAGTTAACACCATAATAGCTATAATAAAATCACTCTACAACTATACAACCAGTTTCTCTATAACTCTATTTGTTAGATATTATGAGATGATAGGTATGCTTCAATCTTTCCCTCATGTTCATCAAAGACATCTTACTTTATAGATTGACTAACCTTGTTATTTTAGGCGTATCTTTCTTGTCAAAGATCCGGGAAAGCTAAGAGATATATCTTGGTGTTCTTGAACTTATAGATTGACCAATATATAATATTTTGGTCTAAACTTTCTCGTACAAATTCTGATTATGGTGTTCTTTGTATCCAAAGAAAGAGAAAAAATTGTTCTCCAAATTTTGTGATTTACGTTTCTTCATATTTAGCCTAAAAAAGGCCAAAAATCCTCTTAAAGTTCACAGACATGGCAATACGTCCTCTTTTAGCACAACTTTTGAACGATTTTGTCTCTTTTAAGGAAGGACTCAAACTCAAATAAGTAATCTCAAAATTTAATAAAAAAATAATCACTCTTCTTAGACGCCCTCCTTAGTCTCATCGATTGTACCAAAATAATGTTATGCAAAAAATATGTTACTACATCGAAAATAATCTAAAGACAGATCCGTAGTGGTCATCTCAAGAGCGATTCAAACGAATAGGTAAAGATGGAAGAAGTATGGGAAAAATGAAGAAATGATTTGTAGACCATACTTGGTAGATAAAAAAATGGTGGAAGAGCAAGAATTTTATTCAAAATATAAAAGAGTGGGACACGAGAAAAACATAAACGATAACCACTCTATCTACGCTATGCTAAGATAAAAGCTGAAATTTTAATAAGAGTTTTGTGTGTTGTGTTCTGGGTGTCTTTTTCTTCTATGCCAGGCCTATCAATATATATAAAAAATTAACAATAGCCCGATACAAAAATCATTCAATACGAAAAACTTAAATTGTTCCTGGTTTCATTTATGAAAATTTAAACTGCCAAAAATTTCTAAGCTAATTATGACTTTTATTGTGCCAAATTTAGATAAGTGGTAAAGATATATCTCTTATCTTTTTGTACCTTATAAAATCACTCAAATCCGATATTTCATAAATAAGTTATGATTTTTTTTACTAAAACTACTTAAAAAATTTGTGAATTAATTTTCTGCTACAAGAAGATTGCTCTATCATATGTGGATCGTTTGGCCTACATGCTTTAATTGGGAGGTTGATTATAACCAAAACTACAAAATCATGTTCCTCATTTGAATTGAGGGGTGCCACCACGAGGGCATGCACTTGGCATTATTTTAATGGGATAATTCTCCTCATGCCCCTCGGGTTTGCGGAAATTAGTGATTCAGCCCCTCTAATTTTTTTTATTATTATTTAGCTCCTCTAATTTGTGAAAAGAGTATTATTTAACCCCTATTGCCAGAATCAGCTCTTTTCTCAGGCAAAAATGGACCTAAGATTACTAAAATACCTTTTTCCTTTAAAAAGTAAAAAACTAAATTGAAACACAATCGTAATTTGTATTGAGCTGAAATTTTTCATGAGGCATCCTAAAAATATACGTAAAATATTTCAGAAATTTTGGAGCACAAAAGTATTTTTTTATTTTCCAACGTGCCAAAATTTTATAAAATCATATAAAATAGAAACTTTGTATAATTGGGCTGAAACTTGTCCCATGTGTCTTTAAGCATCTGTAATGAATTTAGGAATTAAAAAGTCTAGATTCTCACGAGCCAATGTTGAAAAAGTCTGGGGATACAAAAAATATAGATTTTTAATTTATTTTTTTACTAAAGATGGATTCTTTAGTAAAGATGCTGAAAGACACATAGAACAAGTTTCAGGTCCTAAATTCACTAAATATGCTTAAGAACACATGGGACAAGTTTCAGCCCAATTAGAGAAAATTTTTATTTTATATGATTTTACAAAATTTTGGCACGTTGGAAAATAAAAACAATACTTCTGTGCCTCCAAAATTTCTGAAATATTTTATGTAAATTATGTATATTTTTTGGATGCTTCATGAAAAATTTCAGCTCAATACAAATTATGATTGTATTTCAATTTATTTTTTTACTTGTTAAAGAAAAAAGGTATTTTAGTAATCTTATGTCCATTTTTGTCGAAGAAAAGAGCTGATTCCGGCAACAGGTGTTAAATAATACCCTTTTCACAAACTAGAGGGGCTAAATAATAAAAAAACTAGAGAGGCTGAATCACTAATTTCCGCAAACCCGAGGGGCCTGAGGGGAATTATCCCTTATTTTAATATGTTGCCGCTGGGCTTGGGGTACTTTAGATTCCTGTTCGCATTAGTCAGATAAGGAAGCCGTATGGAGATCATGTTGGTGTTGGAGCATGAAAATAATTTGCCTTCCCATAGTAGTGTTATGGTAATTTTACCTTTTGAGAGTGACCACTTTTGGTACTTCTTGAAGCATTTGTCCTTGTGGAAGGTACTAAAGGAGAAACTTTGCCTTCTTAAGGTGACTTAAAAGAAGGTGCAAGTGACTACATGAAGTACATTTCCTTCTTTAAGTGACCAAAGTGGATACTTTGCCTCCTTGAAGTAGGGGGTCTTATTGGTGTGACTAAAGGAAGGAAAAAAGGACAAATGCATGTGACTAAAGGAAGGGAAAAAAGACAAATGCGTGTGATTAAAGGAAGTGACTTCCATAAGTGCTTTGTCTCCCTTGGGTGATCAAAAAGAAGTTTTACCTCTTAGAAAAGGGTTTTATGCGCATGCTTCAAGAGAGAAAGTAGTGACTTCCATAAGCACTTTTCCTCATTTGAGTGACTAAAAGGGAATTTTAGCCTCCTTGTGGGGGGTTTATGCGAGTAGCCTTTAAGGAGGGGAAAAGTGACTTCCCGAAGTACTTTGTCTTCCAAGAGTGACTAAAAAGAATATTTTACCTCCTTGGAGAGGGGGTCTTTCGCGTGGCCTATGGAAGGGGAGGAGTGACTTTCCGAAGTGCTTTCCCTTCCAAGAGTGACTAATATGGATATTTTGCCTTCCATAAGAGGAGGTTCATTTAGACCTCTCTTGCCTCACCTAAGGGAGGTATTAAAAGCATGCCTTGCCTGAGGGAGGTGTTAGAGGCTTACCTTGCCTAAGGAGGGTGTAAAGGCTTACCTCGCCTAAGGAGGGTATCAAGAGCCTACCTTGCCTAAGGGAGGTGTTAAAGGCTTACTTCGTTTAGGGGAGTGAAAATGGCTTGCCTTGCCTAAGAGAAGTGTTAGAGGCTTACCTCACCCAGGGGAGGTGTTAAAGGCTTGCCTTGCCTAAGGGAGGTGTTAACAGCTTGCCTTGCTTAAGGGAGGTATCAGAGGCTTACCTCGCCTGAAGGAGGTGTTAAGAGCTTAACTCGCCTAAGGGAGGCATCAAGAGCTTATTTTACCAAAAATAGGTGTTTTCACTCAAGGAGGGTGCTAAGAGCTTAATTCGCCTAAAGGAGGTGTCAAAAGCTTATTTCACTCAAGATGGGTGCTTTCACTTAGGGAAGGTGTTAAGAGCTTATCTCATCCAAAATAGGTGCTTTTACCTTGGGAGGGTGCGGAGAGCCTTAAGAGGACATGAAAAACTTACTTAGCTTTAAGGAGGTTCAAAGAGCCTACTTGCATCAAGAAGGCGCGAAGAGCTAGGCAAGGTGCTAGGAGTGCTATGAGACCGTGTGTAGTTAGAGGAGATAAACTCGGGCTCCAAATCCATAGGAAGAGATAAGCCTGGTGAATGAGGCGATAAGGGCGGTTCTTACTCAAGATAAGGATAAACATCCCCGAAGATAAGCATTGGAAGAGTCTGAGTGCAAGGAGGACACAGAGTCCCAGTGCAAGGAAGAGGCAGAGTCCGAGTGCAAGGAGGAGACAGAGTCTTTCGCTTATATAGAGGACGTTCAAGGGAGGCATCAAGGACATCCAAAAATCAACCACACAAATCATATATCAAGCTCAAAGCTTCCTTTTTGTATCTTAGTTCTTAAGCCGGGCATTAGCCCTTGGTTAGCTGGGCATTGGAGTCCGGTTAGAGAAGCTTAGCTTCGATTAGATAGTGGTGATCATTTGATCACATTTATTTTCGTTGGGCGTCGACCTTGAGATAAGCCTTCAAGCCGTTAAGAGATTGTCCTTGACACCCTATTACATTTTCCCCACAACAGTTTTTTGGCACACTCGGTGGGACTAGGAGGACGTCTAGAGAAGGAGGCGAACCTGTTCCAACAAGATGACCAAGAACAACATACCACCCTCTTCTCAACACCCCATTGAGAAGAATACGACTAAGGTGACTCTTCCCAAAGAGTCGAGGAGTTCCACCAATATGGCACCCCCAAGGGAGTCAGGCTTATCTTTGGGTATAAGAAGAAATCCCACTCCCAGCACGGCTCTCTTCAAAGAGCTGGATAACACGGCTCCCTCTAAAGGGCCGATCAATACAACCCCCAAGGAGTTGTCTAATTCCACCTCTAGCAAAGAGTCAGTTGCTACCTCAGTGGGAGAGCGACTGATGGCAGAGCGAAAGGAGATGTTTGATCAAATAGAGCGAATCACCCAGAAGAGTAAGATGATATTAGCCCAGGTAGAGGAGATGGCGACCATAACTATCCAGGAAGATCAAAAGCGTAATGAAGCACACCGATGGCTACACGATCAAATGGTTGTATAGATCAATGAGATTCGAGATCATGTTGAAGAGATGGTCCAAAAAGCATCAAGAGAGAATCAACGCTAGACCCAAGAACTCTTTAATTAGGTTGAGTCTTCTAAGAGGCCACTTAACAAAGACAAAGGGGTATGCACACCACTGTCACTTTCTACTAATTATACCTTTGATCAAACCCAAAAGACCTCAGGTGTGACTGTTGGAGGTTTGCCCATGAGGACCTCAGAATATCATCCACCTTAGAAATCACCTGTATGGGAAATTCAAGAGATATATAACACTGGATATTATGATGCTACCGAGGCAAGAGGTAACAATGATCAGATGGACCAGGGCCGGTATCAAGCAACCCAAGAGAGAACTTACCTACCAAGAGTAAACACACAGGGTAATACTCGTGGGAGAGGAACCATGAGAAATAACCCCATCTTTATGAGGACCCCTGCACACACACAAGGCCTACATTGACCAGGGTATGAAGAGGAAGAGAATGACCAAGTTAACCATCAATTGGCATTAGAAACACCACGGTCGAGAGGAGGCCGATAACAACTCCCTGTCAAAGACTTCAATGAATAAACCCCTAGAATATAAGAGCAAGAGCCCCTTGAAATACACCGCCAAAGGGAGTTGGTGGCTTAAGTACTCAATGATATGGGGATTGAGGTAAGACAGGTGCAACGACCCAGGTTTACCAAACCATACCCAGAGTATTTTGATAGGGTCAACTATCCAAACAGATATCGCATCCCGGACTTTACTCAATTCTTGGGTGAAGATAGCAAATCATCTGTGGAGCATATAGCATGGTTTAATATCCAATGTGGAGAGGCCATAAATAGTGACGAACTATGCGTACGCCTATTCCCAATGACTCTAACTAGGATGGTCTTCACATGGTTTATTAACCTCCCGCCGATGTCAATAAGGAGTTGGACAGAGATGGAATAGAGGTTCCACAATCAGTTCTTCCGAGCTGAGCCAACCATCACCATCTTAGACTTTGTTCATATGCAACAACTGGAAGGGGAGTTAGTAGAGAAATTCTTGATCTGCTTTTGGAAGGCAAAGAATAGATGTCCAACCAACCTCAATGAGTTAGATTTGGCAGCCTTGGCTATGCAAGGATTCAAATTCTCTCTTCGAGGGAGATTAGGAGTCAAAAGGCCCCGAGACCTTGCTGAGCTAACCCAAAAGGTAACCATGGCTGAACAATTGATTGAAGAGAGGGATAGAAGAGCTGCTTCCTCCAAAAGTACCTACCGATATAACCCAACCCTTGAAATTAACCATCTAGAAGGTGATCAAAATTGGGACAACTGGAGAGAAGAGTCCGTAGCTGAGGAGATGGTGGCTGAACTCACCAAAGGTAATCCTTATAAAGGCGAAAGCCTAATACCAAAGAAGGTATCAATACCTAGTGAGTTCAATCGCACCAATCAACCAAGAGGTCTCAATGAAGTCGGGAAGGAATACTCCTTTGATGTGACCAAGGCAGACGAGATCTTTGACAACCTCCTTAAGAATGGTCAGATCATCCTACCCAAAGGTCATAGGATCCCTGACAAAAGAGAGTTAAAGACAATAAGATTTTGTAAATGGCATGCGAGCAAGTCACACAACACATTCAATTGTGTGGTGTTTCGCAACCAGATACAATAAGCCATCAAAGATGAACGTTTAAAGTTCGCGAAAGAAGCCCAACAGCCTCATTTGTGGCTCCCATTACGATGGTGAGCCTGAAGAAAGACAAGGAAGTTAATAAGGAAGACCAGGACAGACCACCCTTAGAAGATCTCTGAGACTTACTTCATAGAAGGAGGATTAGAGGCGCAAGAGGCACCCTCAGGAGAGAGCAACCAGAGGATCTAAGAGAGATGCTTGAAGAGAATAATGCCTTTGGAACCTTAAAGAGATTGCAAGAGACTCCTGAAGGCTTAAGGGAGACACCCGGGGGGCTGAAGAGCCCCTCCAAATTACTTAGACACCCTACTGAGGGCAGATGGAGATTTCACTCCCATGTTAAGATTGACCTCCAACAAGGCACAAGCTTAAGACAAAGTGTCTTCGATCAGTTAGGAGAGAAGAGACCCTTGTCTGAACTCGGGGGGCAAGAGGCTATTGAGGGTCTAAAGAAGATACCTGGGGAGCAGAGTAAGCACCTGAATCCCCCTCGACATCTTATGGATGATAGGTAGAGGTATCGCTCCCATGTTAAGACTAATCTCCGGGAGGACACACACAAGAGGCAAAGTGTCTTCAACCGACTAGGAGAAAAGAGGCCCTTGCTAGAGCCTTTCCTACCAGAAATTCTCACGAAGACTCAAAAGAGACAATTGGAAAGGAAGGTCCAAGCACAGAGATAGATCACCGAGGACCTTGAAAGACTATTAGAAGACCACAAAGCTCGACTTCGAGAGCAAGAGACTCTCTTGAGCTTGCCTGTAGTGCGATATAGTATGGCTATCAAGCAAGACCGGCCAACCTGAGGTGATGTCCTAGACCTTGATGGAGACAAGGTGATAGGACCTAATGATAGAAAAATACCAGACAAGGGGATAGACAAGAAAAGATCTCTAGCAAGAGAGGGTCATCACAAGGAGCTAGATAAGATAAGACCTCCTGCAGAGGACCAACATAAGAAGTCTGACAAGAGAGACCTTATTAGAAGAGAAGATCAACAAGAAGACTCGAAGAGCCTAAGTATGAAGAGGTGGATACCCAAGAACAAAGTCGTAGGTCCTTCTGAAAGAAAACTAACTGAAGAACCACCTCTCGAGAAGGATGAGAAGGAGGAGGTGGCAAGTTGTACCCTTAATATGGGAGATTCTGAGAAGCTCAGGCTACACACCTTCCCCGAGATAGATGAAGAAGATAAGATAAGTCTACCTAGCATAGATGAGGAAGACAAGGAAGAGTTGTATGATGCTCCTCTTACTAAAGAAGAGTACATAAGGATAAGAATGAGGGCATGCATGGAAGAAGATCGAGAAGAGGAGAGGCTGGTACTCAAAGTTAGTGAAGCTAGTCTAAGCAAAGAAGAGCAAGACTTGGAGATCAACATGGTCTTCACCTTGCCGGCCAGGTTTGGTCCAAAAGAGGGACAACCTAGCTACCTTAATGGAGATATGATCGAGGAGCACTTCATAGAGCTAGAGATTGGAAACAAGGCTTTGGCAATCCCAGCGGTAGAAGAGTTCAACAATACTGTGATGATAGCCAGGCCAACTAAGAAGATGTGTGAACACCTTAGGCCATTATACATCTCGGCCCACTTCTTTGGTAAACCTATTAACAGGATCTTTGTTGACAACAGGGCAATTGTGAACATTATCCTTTATACACTTCTCAAAAAGTTAGGGAAGCAAAATGAGAAGCTGGGCCTAATGGATATGATGATGACCGACTTTGTAGGCAAAGCCACTCGGCCATTGGGGGTATTTATTACCGAGGTTACAGTAGGGTCTGTAACTCATGATGTCCCCTTCTATGTGATCGAGGCCAAGACATCTTACAATGGCCTCCTTGGAAGGGAATGGATCTACTCAAGCCAAGTCATTCCATCCTCTCTCCACTAGTTCTTGATCCAATTGATGCCTAATGGGAAGGTGGAGGTAGTGGCGGCAGATGAAAATCCATTTTAGGCAGCTATAAACTGTATGGGGGTAGCCTTCTATGATGAGTCCATCATGTCAACTACACTCGCACGATGAATGAGGATAGACGAGTCATCAACTATGCAAGCTCAGTCAAACAAGGGACTTCCATATTTGAACAACTTCCAAAAGTTATACCCAAAAGGCAAACCCTTAGGCTTACCTTTCAAGACTAAGGAAAGAGAAGAAGAATGGACAAGGTAGTCAAAGGTCTATGCCTTGTCGCAGTATAAAGCAGCCAAATTTGTCTTTGAAGATGACAGCCAAGATCTCATGGAGACAATAAAGATGAACAACCTCCATCCAGCCCCAAGCAAATTGGATGATGCTAAGGCCGAAATGAGAGACCCCTTGAAAGAGATATTGCTTCACTCAAAGAAAAAAAGTCAATCAATCTTCATCAGTGAATAACTTTTCAAAGACTTTAAAGAGGACCCAATTACCCTATATTAAGCCAACTACGGCTATGAAAAGTGGGTGTAAAGGAGGTGAGTGGATACATAGGAAAAGGTCATTTAAATAGCCTTTGCCTGCACAGAAGTAAAATGACCTTTGCCTACTAGAGGTGAAGCAACCTTCGCCTACAAGAGGTGAAGCAAACTTTGCCTACAAGAGGTGAAACAACCTTCGCCTATAAGAGGTGAAGCAACCTTCGCCTACAAGAGGTGAAAAGACTTTCGCCTGCAAGAGGTGAAACAACCTTTGACTACATAAAGGGTGAAATGACCTTCATCTACAAGAGGTGAAATGGCCTTCATCTGCAAAAAGTGAAATGATCTTTGCCTACTAAGAAGGTACATTGACCTTTGCCTACCAAAAGGTGAAACAACCTTTGCCTATGGAAGGTCTATTATGCCTATCTTGGGGTAAAGTAACCTTTGCCTATGAAAGGTCTTTTACGCCTATCAAAGGGTGAAATAACTTTTGTCTATGATAGGTCTTCTATGCCTATCAAGTGGTGAACTAACCTTTACCTATGGAAAGCTTACCGATTTGGAGCTTTGAAGGAGATTAAGGTCTACATGGTGACACTTTTCATTTTGGTGATTCGAAATGTCACCATGTAGGGGGCATTGTTGGAGCATGAAAATAATTTGCCTTCCTACGGTAGTGTTATGGTAATTTTACCTTTTGAGAGTGACCACTTTTGGTACTTCTTGAAGCACCTGTCCTTATGGAAGGTACTAAAGGAGAAACTTTTCCTTCTTAAGGTGACTTAAAAGAAGGTGCAAGTGACTTCATGAAGCACATTTCCTTCCTTGAGTGACCAAAGTGGATACTTTGTCTCCTTGTAGTGGAGGGTCTCATTGGTGTGACTAAAGGAAGGGAAAAAGGACAAATGCATGTCACTAAAGGAAGGAAAAAAAAGACAAATGCATGTGATTAAAGGAGGTGACTTCCATAAGTGCTTTGTCTCTCTTGGGTGATCAGAAAGAAGTTTTACCTCTTGGAAGGGGGTTTTATACGCATGCTTCAAGAGGGGAAGTAGTGACTTCCATAAGCACTTTTCCTCCTTTGAGTGACTAAAAGGGAATTTTAGCCTCCTTGTGGGGGTTTATGCGAGTAGCCTTTAAGGAGGGAAAAAGTGACTTCCCGAAGTACTTTGTCTTCCAAGAGTGACCAAAAAGAATATTTTACCTCCTTGGAGGGGGTCTTTCGCGTGGCCTATGGAAGGGGAGGAGTGACTTCCCAAAGTGCTTTCCTTTCCAAGAGTGACTAATATGGATATTTTGCCTTCCATGAGAGGAGGTTCATTTAGACCTCGCTTGCCTCACCTAAGGGAGGTATTAAAAGCATGCCTTGCCTGAAGGAGGTGTTAGAGGCTTACCTTGCCTAAGGAGGGTGTAAAGGCTTACCTTGCCTAAGGAGGGTATCAAGAGCCTACCTTGCCTAAGGGAGGTATTAAAGGCTAACTTTGCTTCGGGGAGTGAAAATAACTTACCTTGCCTAAGGGAAGTGTTAGAGGCTTACCTCACCCAGGGGAGGTATAAAGGCTTGCCTTGCCTAAGGGAGGTGTTAACAGCTTGCCTTGCTTAAGGAAGGTGTAGGAGGCTTACCTCGCCTGAAGGAGGTGTTAAGAGCTTAACTTGCCTAAGGAAGGCGTCAAGAGCTTGTTTTACCTAAAATGGGTGCTTTCACTCAATGAGGGTGCTAAGAGCTTAATTCGCCTAAAGGATGTGTCAAAAGCTTATTTCACTCAAGATGGGTGCTTTCATTTAAGGAAGGTGTTAAGAGCTTATCTCACCCAAAATAGGTGCTTTCACCTTGGGAGGGTGCGGAGAGCCTTAGGAAGACATGAAATGCTTACTTAGCCTTAAGGAGGTTCAAAGAGCCTACTTGCATCAAGAAGGCGCAAAGAGCTAGGCAAGGTGCTAGGAGGGCTATGAGACTGCGTACGGTCAGAGAAGATAAACTCGGGCTCCAAATCCATAGGAAGAGATAAGACCGGTGAATGATGTGATAAGGGTTGTTTCGGCTCAAGATAAGAATAAACATCCCCGAAGATAAGCATTGGAAGTGTTCGAGTGCAAGGAGGAGACGGGGTCCCAGTGCAAGGAAGAGGCAGAGTCTGAGTGCAAGGAGGAGACAGAGTCTTTTGCCTATATAAAGGACATTCTAGGTAGGCATCAAAGACATCCAACAATCAACCACACAAATTATATATCAAGCTCAAAGCTTCCTTTTGTATCTTAGTTCGGGCATTAGTGCTTGGTTGGCCGGGCATTGGAGCCTAGTTAGAGAAGTTTAGCTTCGGTTAGATAGTGGTGATCATTTGATCACATTTGTTTTCATTGGGCGCCGACCTTGAGACGAGCCTTCAAGCCATCAAGAGATCGTCCTTGACACCTTGTTACATTTTTTCCATAATAGTTAGAAAAATTGGTGGAATTAAATTAAAGGATTTATCTAAATTACGTAGTTGACGTTGTCCTTTAGAACTATTTTACTGGTAGGTGTAGTTCTCCAGAATTAAACAGATTCTACCAAGTTCAAATAAACACGAGTAATCAAATAACTAACGAGATCAAGTATAGTTACTCAAAATTGAAAAATCGAGCAATGAGTTTTACCAAAATGGTTCTATACTTAGTAGGCATTCTCCACTCTCTCCCAAATGAAGGATAATATTAAGGGTAAATTACTCTAAAGCCCCTGAGTTTTGTACATTTTTGTGGTAGGGTCCCTGGATAATTTGAATTAGATATAGGATCCCTGTTTTTAAATGAAATATTGTTATTAGGTCCCTCGCTGACATCATCAAATTTTTTTTATTTTTTATTATAAAATTGACCAAAATACCCTTAAGCAAAAAAAAAAGACTCTTCTTGAGCCTCAAGCCAAACAAACCTCAAGCTGGAACAAGCACCATTACTAACTTTTTCCATGTTTTAACAGTTCACAACCCATGATCCAATTCTCAATGTCTCACCTCTCTCTAACAAAAATCCCCAAATTTCTCATATCCCTAATTCACATGCCGGGTTGCACGATAGAAGAACACCCAACATAGAGATGGTTGGGCTTTGGAATCTCGTCTATGGCTTTATTTACATCTTCAGATCCTAATTGCCATGGTTCTGCTGCATCACAAGGAGAGATCGTGAGGAAGAACCCACCTAATCAAAAACCAAGTCTACTACGCACGACAAGGGAGAAAGGGCAAATTAAAATTCCATCTTCCTCCAATTACCCGAAAGTCAAAATCCCCAGAAAAAATTAAGGTTCTGCCAGATCATTGGAGAAGATGCCATAGACGTGTTGTAACCCGGTGAAAAAAGTTTGGTATGGTGACAATAAACCACGTGTTGTTGGCCCTCCAGGAGAGAAAGGAGGAGAGAGAGCAACAGATTTGAGCATGTTCAAAGGGGAGCTTGTACTTAAGGACCATTAGGGTTTCAAATTTGGTGAGGAACTTGTTGCTAGTGATCTCCAAGAGCTCATCCTTTTCACTAAAATTGAAAACCTCGAGTCTGTTCTTCATCGTTGGAACTCAGAAATGAGGGGAAAAGGGGGACTGAGTCGAGCAAAAGAAAACCACTTTCATGCTTTCCTTTTGTTTTAATGGAAGGAATTTTTTGGTTTAATTGATTAGTTTGGATTTAAGAATAATGTGGATTTAATGGAGAAAAAAGAGAGGAAGAAGACGGAGAAGAAGAGAGGGAGGAGGAGACAGACGTGAGAGGAGAGAAGAGAGAGGGAGAAATTTTAATTTTTTAATTGCAAAGGTACAAATGTCATTTCTCATGTAAGAAAAAAAGTTTTGGTGCTTACGTCATGTAAGAACCTCAAATCAATATTTTGGATAAAGATAAGGATCATATATCTAATTCAAATTATCTAGGGGCTCTAACACAAAAATGTACAAAACTCAGGGGTCTGAGGGTAATTTACCCTATTTTATATAGTAAATATCCAAAGAGCAAAATAAATATGGCATTTACACAATTTAGTTGTGTAACATATGACTTAGATTATGCAATAAATTTAGAATGCCATGAATTTAGAAATAAATCATGTAACTAAACCTTTAAAATAATGAATGCTTTTTCTCAAATAAATGCTCATTTTTAATTTGGAGTTTAATGTGTATTCTTACAACTTTGTAACATCTCACATTAATCACACAAATTATTTATGCCCATTAAAATACCCTTTAATAATCATTTTACTCACACATAATTGCTCGATTTTTCCAACAATCCCCCACTATTTCAAATATTTTTCACTGATATACATAGCAAAAAAAATTTGAGATACTTTTTTGAGTAGATATATAGATGTAAGTGTATCGGCTCTAGTGTCTCGAAGACTATGAACCAGACCTTAGACTTATAGAAAAGTTATACAAGTATCATGATGAAGTTATCTTAACTTCTATGAATCATGATCACAATTTTGTATACCTGAACTTTATTAATCACACTTCACCCATGCAGCTATCGTTGTTTGCACTGTTTTGAGCTAAATCAGCCATGCTCGCTACCTGGTAATTCTTGAGTACTTCAGAAATTAAGCCACAATCTCATACGAGCAGCTTGACTCGACACTCATATAGGTGACTTATCAAGTGTATATTGTACTTTATACACCACCCTTTGACTTAGGGCTATGAGATTCATTAAAAGCACGAGCTTAGCTTACCATAGTGCAATCTAGTACTCTTACACTCACATCATAAGAAAGAGACCAAGTTTTAGTACTAGAGTGATTAACTCGTGACTTGTTGTTACCCATATCAACCTTTTTCATGGCATCTCCAATCACAAAGGTTGGGTTCCCATCACCACTAATCTAGCAATTTGGTTCAAGTCTCATTCCCGTTGATGTTTACACATCCTTTTTATAAGGGTTATGTCAGTAGATTGATCAGATTTACTCCGATGTCACATTGGATATTAATCCATATTTTAGCACGCCTAACCACATTAACCAATTATCTTGGGTTTTTCTATTGAAAGCTTTGTTTCAAGCTATGAACTTTGTCTTTTAATGATAAATTCATCATAATATTAAATATTAGGGTCATGAGAATATCATCTCAAACTCGACTTTCTTATAATATAATCGTCACGTGAATATCTATTTTTTTATAGAGTTTGTCTCAAAATTACGATCATCACGTGGTTCAAAAAAAAAGTAGCAATTATATTGTTGATAATGGCTTATTTAGCCCCCACTTTTTAAACTCATCGACTTAAAGTCGGTAATTCTCAAATAGAAATTTTTAAATATATCACATCATATACTTAATTAACCACATGTATACATATATAACAAGTACCATACAGAATAAACAAATAATCCATGGTATAATTCTCAATATCATCTCAACTAAATATTAATTATTGTAATGTATACAGAGTAATATCATATATAATTCAATAGCTTCACGGAACATTTACCACCTTTAAATTGCAAAAATAGGTAAATACCTCATATTAAATTATCCTCGTAACCATTGTAGTAAACTTGACCATTTACTCTAGAATTAACTATAAACAACCGCAAAACGGTTTATATGCCTTTTGGAATGATATTAGCAACAAAATTTATTTATAACGACTACCTTAATTGTTATTTTTCTTCACATGTAAAACTCAACAATTATCAACATCAAAAACATGCATATGGTCCAATTATATTGGTCGATAGAGACCCACAAAAACATAGAAAATCATATTATGTAAAATATTGTCTACCAGGTGGTGACGACCACTTTGACGAAACTTGTCGTACTAAATTTATCTTCACAATGAACTCTCTCATTACGAATCGATAATTTTTCGATCACCTTTTAATTCAGAGTTGTAACCTTCCAACTCAAAGAACGCATATGTTTAAAATATAATAAATGTTTAAAATATAATAAATCCTTCTTTCTTTAAAAGTTAATCTCACTACCGAAGGATTAAAAAAATAATAATAAATTGAAATTCATATAAATCACAAGTTTCTCGATTATCCCACTACCAAGAATATTGACTGAATCTGCACAAATCGCTTTAAAGTAGCTATTCAATATCAAATCGTAAGTTGTTTATCTCCCGAAAAAAATATCTTCTCTCTCTAAAAAACTCCCGACCAAAACCAAGGGTGGAGTACTCTCCAAAACTCACCGCCGGCCTCCTTCGTTTCTCTCTTCTTGTAGTTTGTCCTCCTTCTATTCTCCTCACACTAAGCCTTCTCCT
>SOPF01028985.1:70165-104848 GCA_012979155.1 Hypericum perforatum | reverse complement strand
CGGGTCCCCACCGACCAAATCGGACTTTTTTAAAATTTTTTGTCATGTGAAATGACTATTTTACCCTTCACAAAATGACAAATTTCATCATATTTTTGTCATTTTGTGAAGGGTAAAATAGTCATTTCACATGACAAAAAATTAAAAAAGTTCGATTTGGTCGGTGGGGACCCGAAACAAACATTTTTGAATAAAATAGACGGATTAATCATTTATGTAACAGGAAGGACCCAATAGGAGATTTTGGTAAAGACCAAGGACTTGAAGGTAATTTGCCCTAAATAGAATGGTAAAGTTCCTATAAAAAAGGTTGTTATAATTCTACTATTTTTTCAAGTACAAATTGCATGATAAGGACCATTATCACATCGGTATTAGTGGGTTTTGATGGGTTTGGATCTAATGCAGGATGTTGAAAAGAGTACTGTAAGGTGCTGGTTCCGAGGTCCAAAAAAGAAACCCTCCTTTTCTTCTCTCCCCTCCCCCTCTTTTTTTCCTTTTTTTTTGTTAGAGTCGTCACCACCACCCCTTCATCTATTAATGATTTATCTCTCATCCCTCACCCTCTTTCTTTTTTTTTCTCTGGCTTAAAATAAATAAAAAAGAAGTGAAAATAGAAAATCCAGATTTGGTGCTTTTTTGATCTTATCTAAAATGAATGGAACATTTTCCGGAGAGATTTAACATGTGTTCATCTAGTTAGGGTTTTCGATTCGAACTAAGGGGGGTTTGTTGGATGATGGTAGTTAAGAATGGCTCGGATGTTGATGCGCCGGAACTTGGGCGGTCTCCGCCGACGATAAGGCAGTTTTACAAAGAGGAAGCAAAGCCGGTAGAAGAACGACTGTTTCAAGAAGAAGTTGTTTTTAGTTTCGATGGTTTGTTATTTTATTTTTCGATAGTTTACTGTGTTTGTGTTCGATGGTTTGATGTTGTGCAATCCAATGGTTTATGTAACAACTTTTTTTAATTAAGAGTTAACCATCGAATCACTGCATACAAACCATCAAACCACTGTATACCAACCATCGAACCACTGCATACAAACCATCGAATTACTGCATACAAACCATCGAATCACAATATATAAACCATCGAATCATAATATACAAACCATTGAATCGGACATGCCAAACCTTCGAATCACTGCATACAAACCATCGAATCACTACATACAAACCATCGAATCACAATATACAAACCATCGAATCACTGCATACAAACTATCGAATCACAATATATAAACCATCGAATCATAATATACAAACCATTGAATCGGACATGCCAAACCATTGAATCAAACATTTTATACCATTGAATCATGCACACCATACCATCGAATCAGACATACATACAAACCATCGAATCACTGCATATCAATCATTGAATCACAACGACAGACCATCGAATCCGCGTGTACAGTACCGTACTGGACACGCGGGTCCTGCACCAGATCTGAACCCGGTTTTGATTGTATATCTTCACCTTCCATTCTTTATAAATAAAGTCGCAAATTATCCAGCATTGGGTTCTCCAACCTTCTTCTACTATGAATTGAACACCATGTTCCACAATTTTGATTCACAATTGTATGAATATGTAATCTGTCACCAACTTCTACGAGTTTCTTGAACCATTCAACAGAAGAGTGATCTTTGCATCAGTCATTCAACCCCATAGGAGAGCAATCCGAAGTAAGGATTGGATAGTGCCGACTTGACTTCTGATCCTGCAGAATTTAGCAGTGCCATGTCGACCTTGTCTCCAGGCAGAATCAAGAATTTGTCCCCGTCCGCTCGCTCGAATCCACAGAGTTCGAGAAACTCAATCCCTCCTTTTAATCTTCCAACCCTTTCCTGCAACATTGGAATATAACACTTTGAAACTACGGTTACCAACTAAGCTAAAAATTCAAATTGTCAGCCACAGAGTACCTGAAACAACGGATTACCAACTCGGATCTTCCTGAATTTTTCAATGTCCGGGTTCTTTGCTACATTTCCCACATATGTCAGGAGAGTCAGGAAGGCCCTTTTCACTGCAGCGTCGTTGTCCTATCGCAACAAAACCGCTGATGTTAAGACTCTTGAAAATAGCTCAGCAGTGGAAAAGTAATGAATCCTGGTTTGACATTATAGCTTATCGAAATCTTTTCTCGTACTTCTCTATTAATCTGATTGTTTTCCTCTTCCAATACCAATAGACATCAGCTGTATCTAAAAGGTGACAGTAGCAGACTCGGAATGTCGTCCGAGGAGAGAGGACTCTTACCAGGTGATTGCGCCTCAAAGATCTTAGACATTCTCTCAATTGCTCAGTCTTCGTCCTCAATAACGCAGGAGCGTAATTCTGCGACCCAGAGAAACCAAAAGTTATTTGTCGACAAACTGATGTGGTTTAATGCAACAATATTTCTGTACACTGATAATAAACCTTTCTCTCCTCCACAGCATGTCCGGGAGCTTTTGCAGCTGTTTGAACTGCCAGTGGTTGTCCAAGTGCTCGCCTTCTTTCCGCCTAATACACCACAAGGCATTTATATTGCAATCTGTGAGAAGAAGAAAAAAAATTATAAAGTAAGTTATCGGCTAATACCTTATCGGATTCGAGTTGTCGACGGATATTCTCCCTTGCTCTATATTCTTCCTCTTTTTCTGCTTTCCTCGAGGCTATATTTCTGAGAGACAGTTGTATCATCCAGGTCATTGTGTGTAAAGCTACGAAGTAAGCAGACATAATATAGAAGAAAATCAAGGAATTTGGATCAGTTAATACTTTTTTCTTTCATTTTCCTCGGCTACGCGCTTCGCCTCGAAGATTTCCTTCCCCGCTCGAATTCTCTCCTATAAAAGAGCTGTAAGTTAGTTACATCGTCCTGTGTTGGAGGCGCTTACAAACCAGAATTTCATAGTAGGCGTGGATAGAACAATCTAAAGACTAGACAATGGTAAGTGAGTATAACCGATCACACCTTCTCCCTTTCCCTTTCCATTTTTTTCTCAGCTTTCTCCTTCTTTAGAGCTTGATTCCTGACAGAAAAATGCCAAGGAAACAGACAAAATAGAGGAAATTAAATCTGAGGAACTACAGAGAAATACAAAACTGAGTCTAAGGCAAGTACGTCTCCTACAATAACTGGACACTTTAATGCGTCAAAAGAAGCTTCAATGTTCAATAATGCAGAAAAGAGGCTGGACTCTTAACCTTAGTGCCTGATCTTTTACTTGTTCTACTCCGGTATTCACGGGTTCGGGGGACTCGGATCCTGCTTGCTGTTCCGTTGCAGACTCAATTTGTTCAGGAGACTCAATATCAATGGTCAATGCAATCTGGACTCAATTAAGCTTGTGGTAAGTAATTTGTGCATTTCCGAACAATACAACAGAACAGAAGACTGATCTTCAGCATTTACAAACTACAACAGGGGAACCATATCAACAACTGACAAGATGTGTAGGGACAATACCACAGGCATCTGGTCAATGTCCGGGTCGTTCTCATGATCAATAATCCAGTTTATAGCACCCTCTAGACCATTATTACCTGATAAATAACAAATAAGAACTCTTTACAAAAACTCAAACTTTAGAACAAAATGGACTAACATACATAAAACGGCAAGTTAAGTGGTTTCATTTTCTGGTCGAAAAACACACAGTAGACCGAATAATCCATCTTCAACGCCAACCAAGTTTTTACAGTAGTTGCGATCCCATTACCATTCGACCTGCGCACTTGGTGGTAGCAAGTTAAGGTACTAATTATGTCAAAAGAAAATCAATATCTTCCTAATGTCATAATCTTCAATCCATTAACAGACCAACTACTAATCCAACAGCTTTAGCTTCACCAACAGCCAACGAAGAAAGACATTTTCCCGACACAAAACAAGTCAGAGACGGAAACCGGCTGACCGGAGTGATGAAGAGCACGGGCAGCTCTGGCCTTGGGGAACCCCATATCTTCAAGCTCCCTGAGCAAATTCATGCTCACTTCCATAACGTCCATTTCTGCCCCAAACCCAGTAATATGAAAAATCAACGAAACAAACTGAGAAAACCAAACCACAAAGAAAGAAAGAAAGAAAGAAACAAGCGAAATGATATGAAAAACAACTTGGTGGGGTACCCTGACCTTGTGATACTAATTATGAGGATTCCAAGTAACCCGCCAAAGCACAAAGTTGATACGAAGCTCAACATGCTGAGCCAAACAAACATAAGAGGGTATCTCTACGTGAAAGCAAGAGGAGCCCTCCAACGCAAGCATTTTCTTCTCCTCTCTCTTCCACCGACTCCTCCAATTATGAGTTTTTTATGCTTTACTTTACTTCTCTTCTTTCTGCAATTTATACCTTCCACCTTCCGGACCAAGGAGTTATGATCACTTTTCCTGAATTTCAGATTATGGTTTTCAATTCGGTGGTTTCACGGTTCCAAAATAGAGTAGAACCTCTTGCAATTAATTGTCGGGAACATGAAATTTTATTAATTTAAAGATTTTTTAATTAATCAATAAATTAATAGTTCATAAATTAAAAGGAGATATATTCATAGTTTTCAAAAACGGATCGGAGATCGACTCGGTGGGCGGGGCGATTTCTGGTCAGACAACCGGTCGGACTAAATTTCATATTAAGGAAAAATTCTATTTTTTTGAAATATATATAGGTATATAGATAAATAATTTATGTAATAAATTAATAATAACATATAATCACACTAATTTTTATAAAATACACCAAATAAAGTATCCGTACGAATGGTTAATCTCGAATAAAAATAAAAAAATAAATTAATCAATAATTTTCGATCAAACTGGCCGGTCGGACTTGAAAATTCCCGGTTCGTTAGGTAACCATTCTGACCATGAGTTTCTGGCCAGTGGAGTGGGCGATTCGCGGTCCGATCTGTCGGACTACCAATTTAAAAACTATGGATATATTATAGGTAAATTACCCCCAGGCCCCTGAGTTTTGTACATTTTTGTGGTAGGGCCCCTGGATAATTTGAAATAGATTTAGGGTCCCTACTTTTCGAATTAATATTGGTCTCGGGTCCCTAATATAACTGAGTATGATGTCCGCAATTTTTTTATCACTAAAATGACTAAAATACCCTTTAATAAAAAAATAAAAATATCAACCTTCTTCAACCTTTGAACAACAAAAATATTAAACCCAGAAACTAACAAAATGCGAAACACAAAATAATTAACCCAACAATCCAACATGAATAGGAGCAAGATTATTCCAATCGCAAAACATGAAAGAACCCATGACCGTTGCGGCAGATCGAAGTCTCCATAATTGGAGTAGTCTTCTTCTTCTTCTTCCTAATTAATGGTTTATTTTACCCTTAAAAATCCCTAATTGGAGTTGTCTTCTTCTTCCTGGATCCAACCGTCTTTAGATCCAACCTCAAACTAGGACCTAGAACACAGACCCGACCAACCCACCTCCATTATAATGAGTCTCGACTACTGGGATGAGGAGGAGTTTGAGTCTTTATCATAACTTTAAGAACAACCTCTCGAACACAAAAATCCAGAACACTGCTCGAGTCCGTTGGCGACCATAAAGAGGAAGCTCACCATAGAAGGCAAGGTCGGGGATCGGAGAGATCTGAGGATGATGGGGGTGGCTAAAAGGTGGAGTGGGAGGCTTCGCGGTGAGTTTGAAGTTTAGGTGTTCTGGGTTTGGGTTGAAGTTTAGGTATTCTGGGTTTGGGTTGAACATCTTCCCTGGGAGATACAAAACGCAATAATGGCTCCTCATTGGAATATGAACTCGTTCGATGCTCTGGTCAGGTGGACGGAGGGTGGAGCGGGGAGAGGGTGGAAGCTAGGGACGAATGTTGCATGGTTTTGAGAAGTTTGTCGGCCGATGACGATGGAGTTGGGAGAGGAATCGCTGGACTCCGGGTAGGATGAGTAGAAAGATGGTCATGGGTTTGATGTTCTTGATGTTCTTGGGTTTGATGTTCTTGATATTCTTATTTTCTAAAGGTTGAAGATAGAGATTTTTTTTTAATTTTTTGTTTGAGGGTATTTTGGTCATTCTCGTGAAAAAAAATCAAAAAAATGAATAGTGATATCAGCGAGGGACCTAATAACAATATTTCATTTAAAAACAGGAGCCCTATATCTAATTCAAATTATACAGGAGCCCTACCACAAAAACGTACAAAACTCAGAGGCTGAGGGTAATTTACCCTGCATTATATTCAGCAAACTAAAATTTATTTACTTACTTAAATACGTGAATAAAATATTAGGAACTTGAATCTCGTTCAATCAATTTACAGTTTATTAATTAATAGAGATTGTTATAAGCAATTATTCCATTAACTTGAAAATAAATCTTATTGGTCACCTATTGAAGATTAATCCAGATACAACATTATTAAAAAAGTTAGGACATTTAATAAAAAAAAATACCAATGAGATGGACTATGAACCTCAACGCATGGTGTGCTCATTGGGTCGTAATGAAGGGCGTTATGCCGTACATTATTCTGTTGTTGAGAAGATGATAAATATGAATTGATTTTAGTTCCCGCATGAAAAAAATTAAAAGATCATAAATATGAATTGATTTTAGTTCCCGCATGAAAAAAATTAAAAGATCTTACGACGGAAAAAATCTAATTTGATCGTTATACACTACTAACATCATAAAACAAAATAAGTAGGAATGATATTTAGGATAATTAAGACTAATAAAAAAGAACCGAATTGAGTTTATGACAATACGTCAGTGGAACTCGGGCACAATCAAGAACTTTAATCCAGTCTATCTTTATAACCTTATGGTATATTCATAGATTGGCTATTTTTTTTTTTTGAGAGTTACAACTTTTTAACTAGTATCCGGGGATCTAGTATCATACACGAACGACAGTTGGAGTTGATGGCTCTCATAGGTTCTCTTCGATATCTTGGGTGCTGCTCTGGTATGTGCTACTTCTAATTCACTATCTTTTAATCATATCAAAGAGACTTGTCCAAAATTTGACAATCCTTATTCAATAGTCATATCAATCTTTGTTCAGTTCGAAAAGTGAGTGTGTATTCACATGAGAGTTGTTTTTATTGTGGAAGCCTAAAATATGCAACAAAATGCAGAACTCTCTCTCATGTACAATTGTTCAACTAGATTGATCAATTATAAAATATATGATTTGAATATTTTGCATTTTGTATTGTAGGTAAAAAAAATCCAGTTGAAAAATTACACAAAATGAAAACTATTCAAATCATATGCATTATAATTTGTCATATTACAAAGTATTTTTTATAGACTACAATCCCAAAAATTGTGAGACGTATGGAATAATGGCAATTAATTAACACTAGCACATATTTAAAATTTTGATTATTTGATAAAAATACTAGATAATGGAAGAAACAAAAATCTCTAAGTTTGCAACGGATTATCCCTCTTCATTTTCTCCAACCCTTAAATCTCATACTTTTTATTGAACTCGACATTATACGATTCTTATAAAATTTACGTATTGAAGTAAACAATATTGTTCATCAGCAATCCTAAGGAATGAAGCTTAACGTTATGAGACACAAGCCTCACCCGCTAAAATGTATCCGCCTATTTTACAAAATGTAGAATCATTAGTATATAATATTAATATAAAATATATCATAATTTACATTTCATTAAAAATACATTTACCATTATGGGTTATACCCCACCACGCAGTGTCAAAAAGCATATATACTACTCCTATATCAATCCATATATGTATCAAGCAAATGAATATTATTTTATGTAGAACAATTTTACCACATGATTGTAGCAATGTTCCCATGATTCACATAGCCTTCATAGTGTTTCGGCCAATTCCTTAACTTTGCCTTTGTGCTCTGCAGAATGGATACCCCTTGTGTGATTTGGGATGCATTAGATAGTTTACGCAAGTCCAAATTGGCGTAAGACGCAATCCAAATAATGTCACTCCACATTTTAGAAACAAATTAGTGGCATTTGTGTTTGTCACAGTTGTTCAACTTCTATAGTCCAACAAAATTGATCGTGGCCAGGTGAATCATTAGGCTACAAAAAATTTACCATCCAAAAAATAATTTTCTTATTTAATTTTACAATGTCTATTTGAAGATAAATTATAGCCAGAAATATAAGATGTCATACATTAAAATATTGTAGGTCTTTCAGCACGCATCGAATATTAGACATTATTTTGTTAAAGGAGTTTTTCATATTTCCGGTCTACCTACGTGGGCAAACAATTGTAAAGAAAATGATATAATATAACAAAGTCATTTAAATTTAGAGTTATCGTGTTCGTACCTACTCCTTGATGCGTGTAATAATTGGACAATAGGACAAATATACTCCCACGTCCACATAGAAAGCAAATTTACGGCTCCATCAATATCATTAATGCCTAGTTTGATAACAAGACATAATTGATTATACAAAAAGACAACAATTATGTGTTAATTATTATTTTCCCTTAAACCTAAATACATAAACAACAAGTAAAAATAGTGTCGAATTTATTGTTACTTGATGCTCAATGCTTGACCAAATTCTGGAATAGTTGGATCTTTAATGACTGGTCGTAGTGAGATGATCCTCTCAACGACCCACATGCAAACAAGGCAAAATCTCCAGCGATAGATTAACAAGTCCGATCAGTAGCCCAACACAGTTGGTTATATAGATGGGCCAGACAAGCGCTATCCCAGCTATATGTGCTAATAGACTCGCAATCCACTAACATCGGTAACCAACAAGAATTGACCCTTGATTCGGCCGTCTTCGCAAATAAGATGCAGCCAATCAGGCACATAATGCTTGTCCGTACATACTAACATACAATATGATAGTCAACATCGTCAGCCAGGTCGGCAGGGTCGTAGAACTCCTCAAAGTAACAGAGTAAAAAGCTGTTATCGATAACATAGCCTGGTGTAACCTTTGGGTTCCTACTGCAGTACTGAATACATATCTCCTCCCAGTCTCCAGGTGTCTACTGTCTCATCAGTGGGAGGCCATCGATGGGGAGTCCGTACAATACGGCTATGTCCTGAAGCATAATAGTTATCTCCCCAACTGACATGTGAAATGTATGCATTTCTGGCTGCCAACGCTCCACTAGTTTTGTAATCATAGCTGGTTCGATCATAACATGACCGATGTACCAAACATCCAAAAAACTAGCTACCTGCATATACCTGAAGAATGCCCTATTCAATATCGGCTTCTGCTTCCATCGTCGCCAATAAATCTTCAAAACAACATTCATATCAAAATCATTGAATGTGGAATTTATTCTTGAATGTGGATTTGAAATTTGTATGTGGAATTGAAATTGTGAAAATGGGTTTGAACTTTTGAGTGTGAATTTGATTTCTTGAAATATGAATTTGCTTTTTGGATGTAAATTTGATTTATTAAAAATGTGAATTTGGATTAATTATTAAATGTGAAATTGAAATTGTGAATGTGGGTTTCATATCTTGAATGTGAAATTGAGTTATTGGATGTGAATTTGAATTTTTATGTAAAATGTGTATTAACTTAATACATATGGTGTATACTTTGTAGTTTATGTAATATATATGGTGTGTATTTTGTAGTTTATTAATTTTTATGAGTTATGTGTATTAACTTAATTATGTTTATTTTTAATATATTATTCAGGTATGATATCACAAAAGCACATAGACATTTTGGGTGATGGAGGTCCTACTGACTGGAGTCTTTTGAAGCACCAAAGGTGCATTGATCACAGGCCATCTAGAATGCCAAGATTTCAGGTGGCACTGATGATTTTAATTCGGAGGCCTCACTCAAGGTCTATCGCTGTACCTGGAAGCAGATGCTAGTAGAGAATGCTATGTTCATCGAGTACATAAAGGCCATAGGCTTTTGGGACGTATGACGCACTACTTACGTCCCGATCAAGGCAGTTGTGGTTACAGCTCTGGTGGAGCGGTGGTGACCAGAGACACATACCTTTCACATGTCAGTAAGAGAGATGGCGATTACACTCCAAGACGTTGTTATACTTTACGAACTTTCGATCAATGGCAGGCTACTAATGGGTCATCAAACACCTACTGATTGGTCGGAGATATATGTGACATGCTTTGATAGGAACCCAAAGTCTATATTGGGGGTACGACCGACAATACCATTCACCTGAAATGGTTGAAGGAGATGTATGACCCTGTTGAGTTAGCTGATGATGCTAACAATGAGACAGTTTGTCAATATGTTTAGGCGAGCATCTTATGGCTCATAGGCTGCATTCTATTTCCAGAGTCGACCGGGTCATAGGTTAACTCGTACTGGTTGCCGATGCTATTAGATTTTGATTCAGTAGTATCGTATAGCTGGGGTACTGCATGTTCTTTATCACCAGTTGTGTAGGACCACTAGCCGTACTGCATGTGTTATCTCCGGAGATCTTGCACTCCTGACTAATGTGGGCTGCGGAGAGGATCATCCCATTTTGGTTTGTCCTGAAAAATTCAGGGGTCCAAGAATATCATCAGGCTTTAGGCATAAGGTAATAATATATTCTTCATCACACACGATTATATTTGTTTTTTTATTAGTTTATTGTTTATATTAATATTTATACATATTTTTATAGGTGGTCCGAAGAGGTAAATCAACGCATCTCAAAGAAGTGTATTCTCGTATCGGTCTATCAGCTTAAATTGGACCAGCTAAGAGATGAAGATGTAAGTAATAAGTTCTTGGCTTTTCCAAATTACTTTAATTTAATTATTATGATAATAATTATGTTTATTATCGTAGGTAGATTGGCTTTCGTATACCGATGGCATTATTGCAAAGTTGCCTGGTATATGTCATCAAGAACGGCGGATGTGGATAGTGAGAGTGCCGCTAATTTCTTTCTACGCATAATGAATGTTAAATACACTCATTATTCATGTCATTTTATTAGGTTATTCTTAGTGTTTTAGGTTGATTTAGTTGTGTTTTAGTTGTCATAGTATTAGTTTTCGTTCATTATGCGTTTATTATGAGTTTATCATTTTCACTGAGTTTCTTATTTTTTGGAGCTTATTCGAGGTGAAGTGGAGTACGATCGAGCAGACATGCAAAGGTATGAACGAGAAGGAAGTCGCGATGCCAAGGAGTGCTTAGCACGAGAAGCTGGCACATGCCAACCCTTCATGGTACATGCCAAGTAGCCGTTACTCAGATGACCATTCACTCAGATGACTAGATGCACTCGAAGATGGAAATCACAAAGATCTGGCGCACGCCACATGAAGCTGGCACACGCCAGACCAGTCTGACAGAAGTAATATAATTTGAGTGTTGGATGAACAAAATACCAAGATTTGACAAGGGCGACTTAGAGCTTTCAGAAAGGAAGGGGACAAGTTGCTGACTCCTTTTTAGATATTTTAAGGTAGATATTTTAGTTAGATAAGTTAGATTAGATATTTGGTTTACTATTACATTAGTTAGTTAGTATATAGGCTAGTTTTGCTTTGTAAAGAAAAAAAGAGACAAGAAGTGCAAGAGAGAGGCATAGAATAGACAAAACACCAAACCTTTCTCTCTATTCTTGGACATGGAAGTGAAGGCATGAAAGCTTGAAGATCTTGGTTAAGCTTTCTTTCCTTTGCTCTTCCTTATGTAAATAAAGTAGTATATTGTTTATTATCTAGTATGTTTGAGTAGTTTGCTATGAGTTTTGTGCCTTATTGCCTTGTTTGTAGCCACGGTTTAGAGGGTTAAAATGTCTAGGAATATGTTCTTATTAACGAGTTTATTGCCATGCTTCAACTTGCTTGATCACCATGTTGTTGTACTTAGTCAAATCTTGAGACCAAAAGGAGATAGGTTTGATGGAGAGGTTAGTTTGATGATTAGTTGCTTTAAAAAAAGAGAAATCTTCCTTAATTATTGATTGTGCTTTGAGTGATATGCATAGCTGGTTTTTAACTTAGTTTAGTTGGTTGGTGGAGTTAAAAGATCTTTCTAACCTTCTAAGCTTGGTTAAGGATCAATTTAGATCTTTTTAGCACGAAAGTGTAGATTAATTCCCTTTGAAATACTCGTACCATGTCACATGTTTCGTTTACTCTCTGAATTACTTGGTTACATTGGCTTTTAAGGTACTTAGCTAACTTTTAGCTTGTGTGTTGTTGATAATCTGTTTTATAACAAAAACTATCTATTTGTTAGTTCTTATGCTCTTTTTGTTTGATGTTTAAGACTTAAGTTCACTTGAGTTCAACAACAAACTTCATAATCTGATCCTAGTTAAGTAAGTAAACCTTAGAGTAGGCCTCACAACTCAATCTCTGTGGATCGACAAACCTGTACTTACTATTGTAATCTGCTACAATTTTGCTGCTGAATTGGCGCATGCCATACCTTATTGGCACACGCCAGGTTATTCATCTGAGAACTTTTTGCTCATGCCAAGAAAAGTTGGCATGTGCCTGAGCTTCGGGTTAGTTTGAATGTTGGCGTACGCCATATATAGTTGGCATATGCCAAACTAACCCCTCGGATGAACGACTAATCATTTTATTAAGTAAATTTGAAGTAAAACTTATAACGGAGGCATTAGCGGAATAAGCTTGTGCCAGACTAGAACCGTTAGAAAAAGGACAAAATCAATTGGCGCCATTGCCGGGGATTGAGAATTTAGACTCTCAATTTAGTTTACGAACTCGAATTAGTATATTTTTATTTTTATTTTTATTTTTAGTTTACTTTTAGACCAAGTGACTTGTCTTGTTTGACAAGTTACTTACATGCCACTAACCCGTTCCGCTAACATTTCTCCATTAAAGATTGAAGAGGAAATAACGTGGTTAGAAAGGTCATTGTAGAAGGAGAGACGAGAGAAAGAAAGAATGGACCAAATGCAAGAGAGTCAAAGGGCTGGAGTTCATATCCCTAGACATTCTCTAATGGACCATGGGAGACCAACATATGAAGGAGCCAAAATAGGAATCTAATGGCCAACTTTTGAAGCTAATCATTTCGAAATTAAGTCGGCTGTGATTCATATGCTTTAAGCTTCGGGTCAGTTCTATGGTTTGCCTAATGAAGATCCCAAAATATTTGGGGAACTTCATGGAATTAACTGATAATTTTAAGTATCCTGGAGCATCTGATGATGGTGTTAAGATTAAAATGTTTCCTTATACGTTAAGGAACAAGGCTAAACTTTGGTATAAGCAACTTAAGGGTACCCCAATAACCACATAGGAGCAATTGGCAAATGCTTTCCTTGACAAATATTTCTCCTACTCAAAGACTAACAAGCTCATTAAGGAGATCACCAACTTCGAACAATATGAAAGAGTCTTTGAGTAAAACTTGGGAGAGATTTAAGGAATTGCAATGAAAATGCCTGCACCATAGTTTGTTTGAGGAGTATCTACTTAAGACCTTTTATTTTAGCCTGTCGCCAACAACTATGGGAACTGTTGATTCAGTGTCCAATGGAAATTTTCTGAGAAAAGAAAGGGATGAAGCCCACCATATTCTGGAAGAGTTGGCAGCAACAAATAGAATAATCACGAATGAGAGAAAAAAATAATCCATTAGAGAGTTAAGGGAGGTAACTGAGCAAAGCGAGAGAAGAGGAATGATTGAACTTGATACTTCCTCATCTTTTCAAGCTCAGTTAGACTTGATAGCAAAGCAATTGCACGATTTGACTCTAAACAAAGTTGATGCTATTGCTTTACAATAGCATTGCAAAGCTTGTGGCAACACTGGCCACAAGATTAGTCAATGTGCGATGATGAGCCAACCTACAGAGCAGGTCAACATTGTGAGTGGTCAAGGACAAGGAGGAAACTGAATAGTAAACAATCCATATTCCTTTACATACAATCCTGGATGGAGAAATTACCTTAACTTCTCATGAAAAGATAGAAATAATGATGATAGTATGGCGATCGTTCCTGATAAAAGATTGCCTTTACGTGTCTCACAACAAGGACCACCACTTGGTTTTCAACCACGTGGGTTCTTGGGAGAAAGAATGGTAGCACTTGAGGATAGATTTGATAAGGTTGAGAAATTCATCCAACAAACTAAAGAATCATCCAACAACCAAAGTCAAATCTTGAAGGCATTAGCAATCCAGAAAGCAAGGCAGAACAATTTGGAACAATTTTTAAAAGAGCAAGCAACTGCCATGCGTAATATGGAAGTACAACTTGGGGAAATTGCAAAGACAAATGCACAAAGATCATCTGGCTCTCTCCCAAGTTCTACTGAGGCAAATCCTCGTGGATAAGTTAATGCAATCTTCTTGAGAAGTGGCAAGGAATTAGCTTTTCAAAAAGTCAAAGAGAAGGCTAAAGAGAGTAACGTGGAAAGTTTAAACAAGGATAAGGAGGAAGAAGTTCTTAAGGATAATGTCCCATAAGAAGAAGTTGCAAAGAAAGAAGAGGTTTACGTACCACCACCACCAATAGTCCCCATTCTGCCTTATCCTCAGAGGGTAAAGCAAAAATTAGGGATGGATGAGAAATTTCTCCGTTTCATGGAGAAAATGAAGAACGTACAAATAAGTGTCTCTTTCTTAGAGATGCTAGATCAAGTTCCACACTACAGAAAGTTTCTAAAGGAACTTGTCACTAATAAGAGGAAGTGGGAGGATGGAGAAACAGTTATCCTCACGGCTGACTGTAGCTCTCTAATCTCACAGAATCTTCCAATGAAGTGAAAAGATTTAGGGAGTTTTACAATTCTCTATTTCATTGGTGAAATCAAGTTTCCAAAATGTCTATGTGATTTAAGTACAAGTATCAACTTGATGCCTTTGTCTACATTTCAGAAACTAGGTTTGTGTGAAGTTAAGCCAACTTCTATACTTCTCCAGTTGGCGGACTAAACTATTAAGAAACCATATGGTATGGTTGAGATTTCCTGGTAAAGATTGACAAGTTCATCTTCCCAGTTGACTTTGTAGTTTTGGATTTCTCTGAGGACAAGAACTGTCTATGATTTACGGCAGACCATTCCTCAACACTGCATATACTTTGGTAGATGTTTACAATGGTAAATCGGTGCTCAGAATTGGAGACGAGAAGAGTTCAACATGACAAATGTTATGTGCCATGCTCTTGATGAAGGGATGTGCATGAAAATTGATGTTGTAGATGAGTGTATCCTCGAGTTCTACAAGGAGAATATCTCTAGAATTGAGGATAAAGAACTAGAGAAAGAAGAGGAGGATATCGTGGAAGAAGTGAAGGAGGAGATTGATAAGAAAGGTCTACTTGAGGAGCTAGAAATTCACTTGAAATATCATACTCCACCCTCAATTGTAAAAGCTCCTTCCTTAGAACTGAAAGAGCTACCCTCGCATTTGAGATATGCATTCTTAATAGATGGAGGGAGATTACCTATTATTATATCGAACAAGCTCAATAAGGAAGAAGAAGAGAAAGTGCTCACAGTTGTGAACAAACGGATTAAGGCTATTGTTTGGCAAATTTCAGATAGGGATAAGCCCGGAAATTGTGATGTACCATATTCACATAGAGGATGTTTGCAAAGCCGAGAGTAGACCAACAAAGGAGACTTAATCCTAACATGAAGGAGGTTATTAAGAAGGAAGTGATAAAACTCCTTGAAGCTAGAATTATCTATCCGATCTCGGATAGTGAGTGGGTTAGCCCAATACATTGTGTTCCTAAGAAAGGGGGAATGACTATTTTGATTAATGAGAAAGGGGAGCTCATTCTAACAAGAACTGTGATCGGATAGAGAGTGTGCGTCAATTATTGTAAATTGAATGACGCCATACAGAAAAATTATTTCCCACTTTCATTCATTGATCAAATGTTGGAGAGGATAGCAGGGTATTCTTATTATTGTTTTTTGGATGGGTACTCTGGTTACAACCAAATTGCAATATACCCCAAAGATCAAGAAAAGACATCTTTCACCTATCTTTTTGGTATCTTTGTATATTGCAGAATACCTTTTGGATTAAGTTGTGCCCTAGCACCATTCTAATGTTGTGTGGAGTCTATCTTCTAAGAGATGAACGAAAAGATTATGGAAATCTTCATGGATGGTTTCTCTATTTTTGGAGACTCATTTGATCACTATCTTGACAACCTAGACAAAGTATTGAAGAGATGTGAGGAAAAGAACCTTGTGCTCAATTAGAAAAAGTGATATTTTATGGTGGATGAAGGAATAGTCCTTAGGCATAAGATTTCTAGATCTCGAATGGAAGTAGATAGAGCTAAGACAGAGGCGATAGAGAAAATAGATGCACCAATCACAGTTAAATGAGTTAGAGCATTTCTGGGTCATGTTAGATTTTATAGAAGATTCATCAAGAACTCCTCTCTAATTGCTAAGTCTCTAACTAATTTGCTAGTTAAGGATGTATCCTTCAACTTTGATGAGCACTATCTTAAGGCATTTGATGCTTTCAAGAAAGTTCTTATAATAGCTCCTGTGATTTTATCACTGGACTGGAAGCTTCCATTTAAAATGATGTATGATGCTAGTGATATCACTTTGGGTTGTGTGCTCGGGCAGAAGAAAGAGGGGAAACTCCATGTCATCTACTATGCTAGTAAAGTATTGGCAGGAGCTCAACTCAATTATATAACCACGAGAGAAGGAGATGCTTATGGTTATTTACGCTTATGACAAATTCAGACTATACTTACTTGGTTTGAAAGTTATAATTTATACTGATCATGCAGCTTTGAGATATTTTTTATCAAAGCAAGATGCTAAACCTCGCTTGATGTGCTGGATTTTTTTACTACAAGAATTCGACTTGTTCATTAAGGACAAGAAAAGAGCAAAAAATGTTGTTGTGGATCATCTCTCTAGGCTAGAGAAAATCAACGGTATGGAGATTGAAGGAAATATTCAAGAATAGTTTTCAGATGAAACTATAATGACAATGAGTAGAGTAGAAGCTCCCTGGTATGTGGATTATGCCAACTTTTTAGTTGCAAGAATTATTCTGACAGATCTGAGTTATCCCCAAAGGAAGAAATTTCTACGGGATGTTCAGATGTATGTATGGGATGATCCATACCTTTTCAATAGGTGCAGTGATGGGGTTCTTCGACGTTGCATTGCCAGTTGGGAAGTAGCAAACATTTTAGAGCAATGCCATAACACTCCCTACTCAGGTCATTATAGAGCTTCAAGAACTGCATCTCGAGTCTTTGAATGCAGATTCTATTGGCCTTTCATCTTCAAGGATGCACGTAGTTATATTGAGCAGTGTGACCATTGCCAAAGAATAGGAAATATCTCAAAAAAGAATGAGATGCCGTTATCTGGAATTTTAGAGATTAAACTCTTTGACATTTGAGGATTGGACTTCATGGGTCCTTTCCCAACATCATATGGCAACAAGTATATCTTGGTAGGAGTAGATTACGTTTCAAAGTGGGTAGAAGCTTTGGCATCATCAATAAATGATGCTAGAGTAGTTATTCAATTTTTTAAGAAGCTCTTTTCGAGATTTAGAGTGCCACGAGCGATAATCAATAATGGTGGGTCATATTTCTACAACAAACAATTTGAAGTTCTGCTAACGAGATATAGGATAACGTACAAGGTGGCAATACCTTATCATCCCCAAACTAGCAGACAAGTTGAGCTTTCAAATCGAGAGCTTAAAAAAATCTTGGAAGACAGTCAGAATAGCAAGGAAAGATTGGTCGAACAAGTTCGATGATGTCTTATGGGCATATCGAATGGTATTCAAAACATCAATAAAAATGTTGCCTTATACACTTATTTATGGCAAGGCATGTCATCTTCCAGTAGAGTTTGAGCATCGTGCATTTTGGGCAATCAAGACCCTTAATTACGATTATAAAAAGGCTAGGAAGCGTAAAATTCTCCAACTTAAAGAGTTGGAGGAAATGCGTGACTTGGCATTCGAAAGCTCAAGGCTTTACAAGGAGAGGACCAATAGAAGATATGATGTCCTTATTATCAAGAAAGATTTTAAGAAGGGGCAGCATGTTCTTCTCTATAACTCGCGATTAAGACTCTTCCCCGAGAAGCTCGAATCCAAGTGGAGCGGCCCATACCAGATTGTCAAAGTGTTCCCTTTTGGGGCACTAGATTTGTAAGATAGCAATGGGGTAGTAGTCTTTAGAGTCAATGGCCAACCATGCAAAATTTACATTGGAGGGGGCGACATTAATCGAGATGTGAAGGTGCAATCGGTTTATGTGCCATCCAGTGCTTGAATATTTAGAACAAAGTAAGGCTCTTTTACCTGCAGAGAATAAAGAACAGGATGTTTTGCTTTAAGTATATTTGTCTATTGAGTATCTTAGTTTCTAGGAACATCCCGATTGACATATGTCTCATCATTTTCTATCGAGCACAAGAGACCTTGAGAATTAAGAGACGAGAAGACAAATTCTTGAGACACTCTAGAGGAACATCAAAGAGTGCCTACAAGAGGAGGATGAAGAGATTTGAATTTTGTCCAAGGTGCGAAAAGTTAGAACATAATGGAGACTATAGCAAAAATAACACTAACTCGTAAAATGAGCATACTGTGCTACTATGTCACGACCCTATTAGGCTTAAAGCTAAAAAGATTGCATGTAGAGGTAGTTCGTCATGGTATGCCATTCGTGAGTTGTGTGAATTGTGAAAGTCGAAGTTGTACCTTTGACCCATGTAGATGGGGCATCTGGTTTTCAAACTTTCCAGGAATGCAGTGTACATAAAAGCCAAAAAAATTAGAATTAGCATGTTTCATTTCTTGTGTCTATTATATTAGTTTTAGTGTGTATATCTTAAGTGTGAAATTTTTGCAGGGTGTACATAGTTGGCACACGCTAAAAGATATGGCGCACGCCATGTCTTGTGAACATGGAGATTCTGGCGCACGCCAAAATAGCTGGCGAATGCCAGCCTTGCAGAGAAAGGAGAAATTGGCACATGCCAGTGGACCTAGCGTACACCAGTTTTGGGCAGAACAGTTTATAAAAGTCTCGGGCGTGCACCATTTTTCATAAGTTTCTAAATTCCAAAAATTCCTGCTGTCCTAAACTTGCAAATTTCACAAGCCCAACCCTTCCCAACCATTTCTACACAAAACCTGACACCCGAAACACCTTTCCCAATAACAGATTATGCAGGATCTAGTCAGAGTCAACATGGAGATCAGAGGAAGCATGTGAGGCACCTTTTGCATTCTCCCCTAGATTCTCCACTTCCTGACATCTGCATTCACTATAATGTTCTCTTTGTAATTTTCCACGATTGGAAAGGAGAGAGGTATCAAAGATTCTCATAACTTACTACCCTTAATCATTTTACAATTGATTAGGATGACATGAAGAGATTAAGGGTAGATAGACAGTTGAGGTCGAATTTTAGGAAGTTAGGGTAGAGATACTTTGAGACGAGGAGTATTATGGCTAGGCAGGAACTTATTTTAGAGTTCTATTGCACATTGTAGGTTGTGGCTAACAGACGATCATTTACTATACGTGTATTTGACACTAATTTTAGCATGGATGAGAGTGAGTTTAATGCACTCTTTATCCTTAAGGTTAGAGCAGGTATCTTAAACTTCACACCCACTAGTCAGGCCCATCAGGCATAGCACAAGATTATGTGTTTTAAGAGATACGAGTTAGGGAGAGTGCCTAACGCGCTAATTAGAGAACCATATTTAGGCATCCTTCATCGCTTTATGACTTTGACCATTAATGGTCAATAGGAAAAGTCTAAAGTCTTCTGATCTCAGCTTTATGCCATTGACTACCTACGCCATGATATCCCTTTTAGCACTTTTGATATGATCATCGACTGCTTTGCTAGATCCATTAGCGATAGGAACCTAGGTATCTGTACTTAGGGCATATTATTTCCCGCATTGCATGTCACTATTTTTCTAAGCAGTTTGCAGACATCTGGGGATCAATTATGGAACTGGTGTCATTGAACATCGAGAAACTTAGCTATAGTAAACTGATCAAGAATACAATGATCGATGGAGTAGAGGTTGTCAAATACAAGCTTTGGGAGGAGAGACAGGTAGTCCAGATATGCCTGGGGGCACCAGTATGGATGCCAACACAGAGAGAGGAGGAACAAGAACAACAAGCCTTGGCTCATCACAATGAAGCAGGGCTGAGTCATCGGGCGCCTGATTTGCAGGTAGAGATACAGTTTTTATATGACCAATTTGCTACTCTACAGGTATAGCTACATGGTCACGGAGAGTAGCTTCATGGTTACGGCGTACAACTGCAAGACTATGCAATTAGCAACACAGCTAGATGGGACTACCAATATGAGTACAATGCTCGCATAGAGGCCGAGCTTAGAGCTCAAAGAGAGGAGCAGAGGGCATTCTACGTCGACCAGAGAGCTCACCAGGTGCGTCAGCAGGAGCATTATGAGTAGTAGCGAGTACACGCTAAGTGGATGCGCACTTGGGCGAAGAACTTTGGTAGTGGCTTCACATTCCCACCACCTCCTCCAGCTTCAGATGATTGACAGGGAGCTCTTATTTCTCTACTTTATTATTTTTCTTTATTTGTCTTCTTGGTTTGTGTATTTTCATATATTTTGACTCTGTTTTTTAGTTTGTGTGTTTGTAACCATTTAATGTCATTTTGTGTTTCTACAGTTGATCATATTAGGCTTAAAGCCAAAAAGGTCACAAGTAGATAGATTACATGAAACGCCATTAGTGAGTTTGTTGTGTTGCATGTTTATTTGTATTTTCTTTATGTCTATGCATGTTTTACGTATAGGTGTTTATTAGTATTTTAGACACCTTGAGGACAATATGTCATTCAAGTGTGCGGGAGGGTTCCTTCTAGGAATCTTCCTTTTAGGTTGTTTAGTATGTTAACATATTAGGTTATTTTGTTTAGGTTTAGACTTGGCATGAATTTTTCAAAAATTTGATCCCCCTCAAAAAATTTTCAACTTGTGTTAGAAATTTATCATTTTCTTAGTTAGGAATTTAATTCGAGCACAACGCCTAGGAATTGGTAGAAATCTCGCACTCTGTTGTTTAGATTAGTGGTTTCACTATGTAAACTAGACTAGAGGGTTGATGAGTGAACCTTGTGAGTATTAAAGGAAGAGACATCTGTCTCTATATTTTTTATGAGGTGCATACTAAAGTCAGTTGATTGAGGTATCCTACTAGTACTTATCGGAGTCTAGATTGTGTGGAAGTTAATGATAGGACGGGGGTATTCTTTAACCATTTGAGCCGAGCTTTTTTCTTAATTTTAGATTAGGAAGCCAACTACAAACTGTATTATCCATCTTCTCCACCTTTGATCATCTGATTCGAGGACTTATAGGTTTGCATGTGTATTAGGTTTAGTTGGTAGCTTTGACTTGGTTTGGTTTATGTTCTTTGGGATGTTATAGTATAGCCATGTTAGAAGCCGAGTTTTTGCATAGAATATGCTCTAAGTATGTATAGTTTGTTGAAGTTTGTGAATATATGTTATATAATTAAAAAAAGAAAAAGAAAAAGAAAAAGAATGTGAATTTGAATAAGGCATGCTTTCTAGTAAAGACTCATGCTTCTTGGTCTTAGGACATTGGGTTATTGGGGGAGTGTATTTATATTATCTTTTGTGAGGATGTTTAGATTAGATGAGTTATTAGTTACATTTATGACATGTCCTCGGATTTGGTGGTTTAGCCACTATCCACATATTTTACCTTACCTGTACCCTCAGCCCCATTACAACCCGATAAAAAAACCCCCTAATCATTAGCAACCATTGCGACTTTTAGATAATGCTGAGTAGGATGTAGGATGCTTTGAGTATATTGACCTGTATGCGAGTGATAGAAAGTTGACTACATTGATCATATGAGTAAAACACTTGTCTATCCTCGTGAGGTCAACCTTCTAGTATCTTTTATGTAGAGTTAACACTTGTTTAAACAATTGAGTGCTGAGATGCCTACTAGTTCGTTGTGCTTTGTATTATGGATTGATGAACTAACTAAAATTATGATTTGATTGTGATGCGAGCTGATGTTTTTGAGGGAAGTTAAGTGTTGATCCATTCATGCCATGTCTTGACCTTGTTATATGTTTGTTTGTTCTTCTTTGATTTTCTTTTTAGGTTGTTTTTTGCATTTTGAGTTTTTGCTTGGGGACAAGCAAAGATTCAAGTATGGGGGTGTGATGAGTGTTAAATACACTCATTATTCATGTTGTTTTATTAGGTTGTTCTTAGTATTTTAGGTTGATTTAGTTGTGTTTTAGTTGTCATAGTATTAGTTTTTGTTCATTATGTTTATGTTGAGTTTATCATTTTTCATTGAGTTTTCTTGTTTTTTTGGAGCTTATTCGAGGTGAAATGGAGTACGATCAAGCAGACACGCGAAGGTATGGATGAGAAGGAAGTCGCGATGCCAAAGAGTACTTAGCACAAGAAGCTGGCGCATGCCAACCCTTTATGGTGTATGCCAAGTAGCCGTTACTCAGACGACCATTCACTCAGACGACTAGATGCACTCAAAGATTGAAATCATGAAGACCTGGTGCACGCCACATGAAGCTGGCACACGCTAGACCAGTCAGACAGAAGTAAAATAATCTCAGTGTTGATAAAAGAATACACTAAGATTTGACAAGGGCGGCTTAGAGCTTTCAGGAAGGAAGGGGACAAGTTGCTGATTCCTTTTTAGACATTTTAGGGTAGATATTTTAGTTAGATAAGTTAGACTAGATATTTAGTTTACTATTACATTAGTTAGTTAGTATATAAGCTAGTTTTGCTTTGTAAAGAAAAAAAAGAGAAGAAGTGCAAGAGAGAGGCACGAAATAGACAAAACACCAAACTCTCTCTGTTCTTGGACATGGAAGTGAAGGCATGAAAGCTTGAAGATCTTGGTTAAGCTTTCTTTCCTTTGCTCTTCCTTATATAAATAAAGTAATATGTTGTTTATTATCTAGTATGTTTGAGTAGTTTGCTGTGAGTTTTGTGCCTTATTGCCTTGTTTGCAGCCACGATTTAGAGGGTTAAAATGTGTAGGAACATGTTCTTATTAACGAGTTTATTTCCATGCTTCAACTTGCTTGATCACCATGTTATTGTACTTAGTTAAATCTTGAGATCGAAAGGAGATAGGTTTGATGGAGAGGTTAGTTTGATGATTAGTTGCTTTGAATGAAGAGAAATCTTTCTTAGTTATTGATTGTGCTTTGAGTGATATGCATAGTTGGTTTTTAACTTAGTTTAGTTGGTTGGTGAAGTCGAAAGAACATATCTAACCTTCTAAGCTTGGTTAAGGATCAATTTAGATCTTTCTAGCGCGAAAGTGTAGATTGATTGCCTTTGAAACACTCGTACCATGTCACATGCTTCGTTTACAAAACTTGTTAATCATGTTTATTACAAAACTTGTTTGGTTATATAAAATGCAAATTATCATAACTCCATTGTGTGATTCTAACAAACAAATTGACATGCGTTAACATTGGTACAACCGACTATCTACCACACTTGGTTGATCCTGAGCTTTTGTCTTCTTTCATTGGAAAGATCTTGAAAACATTTTCTTTGCCAACATTAAGACTATTGAATTGTCAGCAAGTCCAGTTGACCTTCACCTACAAAATTATGATATTGGACTGGATAGTTTAGGCACACTCAGATGGATGGCTATATAAAGTGCATAACATATTTAAGGACTTACATTCAAAAGAAAGAGAACACACCCGGATATATGGTCCCAATCTTGTCATCTATAAAACTATGACACTTACCTGAATCGTCTTATATAATAACCACAATATTAGTACAATTTAGTAAGTAACGTTCAAGTCTATTTTCAGCAATAAAGGTCATAGTATATACCTTAAAATCTGTAAAGTAATGACCGTCAAACATCCTTTGCATACTCTGACACTCACCCGAATTGTCCTGTACAACAAGCATAATATTAGTGCAATTTAGTCTGGGTGTTCAAGTTTATTTTAAGCAATAAAGGTCATAGTATATACCTTAAAATCTACAAAATAGGGACGCATACTGAGAACAAGCACAACCATCATCTGATAAAATTGTAAAATAATTTATTAGCAAGCCATAATAACAAAATTAACTACAATATATATTATTAACATTACATCTTTGATGATATAATCATGTTGGGTGCACTTAAATTTATAAAGTGAAGTCCCGAGAAATAATCATGTCTTCTTGGCAAACCTGTATACGAAAATATGTGCATATTAATTTATATATTACTTATCGTGAATTAGCTATGAATAAATACCTTCATACAAAGATAGGTTTTGGCACGCGTCCACGTATCAGGCTTGCCAAATAATTCTTTAAGCGCCTTCTTATTCACTTTTGCTTCTTTCTTAGCCTTCTCTTTCTCAGCCTTGGCCTTTTCTACTCGGTCAACATAACCTGGGGGTGGCCTTGTAAGACGTCTAAAGATACTACCAAACTTTGAGTCATATAATTCTTGCATGTCTTTGCTTAGTAGGTGGATGACAGACAGTGGTGAATGGTACTCGTATTCGTCCGCACCCTTACTATCAGATCTTACGTGACCCTTACCATGCCTACTCATGTCTGAATAAATGAAAGAAAAACAAGAAACATCAAACGACCACATAAACATCAACAAAGATTTTCTTCCAATACTACAAATTCCAAGCATTTCACTATCCGTGTTCACATGCAATGGCTTGTTATATCAAGATGGGCATCAGCGACTATAGAATATATGTCGACCATTACTACCGCCTGGAGAACACACAGTTATGTTATCAGCATTTATTTGTCCCTCTGGGAAATCTTACATACATGGTACCACCAGAAGATCAGATAGTTGTGAAGCTTATTCCCAATGAATGAATTATCCGGGATAGAGCTCGACCGAAGTACCAAATATAGAATGAGATGGACCTAGCTCCTTCGTACGTCAAATATACTATATATGGTGGTAGGGATTATATAAAAGCCAATTATATAGATATTGTTGCTGTTGTACAATTTAGAGCAACCAAAGCAGCAAGAGCAGCTTCAAGAACTGCAGCAAAGGCCGCGGCAAGGGTAGCCGCTAGGGTAGCAGACAGACCTAGTACTAGTATATGTCGTAACTAATGAGTGTTTTTGTATGTCTATGATGTAGCATTGTGTTTGTTATGATCGCTAGGTCCGACCCTTGATCTATATTGGAACCATTTGGCTTCATTCGTTGACCTTGACATATGCTTCTATCCCTATGCATCCAATGTACTTTATCACCTTTTCCCGTGCAACGTGATGGTTTAGTCATTACAGTAAAATCATCTGTTTGAGTATTAGATATCGAGATAGTATGTTCTTCAGCTTTCTTCTCCCATTTTTCCAACTTGGCACGAAGCTTACTTGACAATATTATCTCGCCAGGAACACATTCTTCAATACATTGTATCACTCTCTTCTGGAAATAATCAGTGAGTTATGCATAAATCTATGCAGCCACTGCAGTCACTGAAAGTTACCGTACTCTTTTGAAAATTTTGTTAATAGACTATCCAATATTTGTCGTCATGTGACCATATCGACGTCCCCCATCAAGAGCTAAACTCTATTTATCCAGTTTGGCCTCAATCATCCACCGATAGACCTCTTCATCAACCTGGAAAACTTGTCCTAAATAACTATGCAACTTCTTCGATTTGGCTTGCATTCCTGTACACATTACATTTGATATGACATTATATTAGATAAGTAAATAACCTTAACCATAAAAGGTCATCGGATCAGGATGTTAATACCTGCTATTTTCATCACATTCTTCATTACAGGGTTGTTAAACCTTTTGTTGAGATTGCTAGCAATGTGTCTCAAACAATATTGATGAACAACATCCATACGTTGTCCCCATCCATGTACATCTGTCATTGTATTTATTATACCCGGATATTGATTAGAGATAACACATATTCCTCGTTGGTCTTTGATGATGTGCAACCTTACTTTTTCCATAAACTATGCCTAACTCTCATTGTTCTCTCCTTCGATGATAGCAAACACTATCAGAACTATGGTAGTATTACCATCAATAGCAGTAGTGATCAATAAGGTATGTCAGTATTTTTCAATCAAGAATATGCCATCAATTTCCATAACAGGCATACAATGCTTAAAAGCTTTGATGCAAGGTTTGAAAGCCCAGAAAACTCGATAGAACATCTTTACTCTGGGTGGAAATGGTTCAGTGTAATGGTTTATGCCGAATTGTCCATGGTAAAATTTCTATTGAATCAAAGTTCCAGGGTTACTTGCTTGACATGATTCAAACCATTGCAGTAGCAGAGTGTAAGATTCTTCCCAATCTTCCCATTATAGCTTGAACGCCTTATCTCTTTCCCACCAAGTATTTGCATACGTAGGTATATAATTCAAGCGACCAAGCAGCTCATATCGCTAGGACTTGATAGAAACATTTGGTTCATCTGCTACTCTCGTTGTAAGCATCTGTGCTATGTACTCTGATGATAGTTATCGATAATCTGGGTTATCTCAAATGCGACCACATGTATGGGGGTGGTTGTGTTTCACATTTTTCCAATGACTGAATAGTTCATCTCTTCCATCCTTAGATACACGTATCTTCCACTGGCATTGATCCTTGGTTTTTTCTTACATTCCATGCAATAAGTACTCAGCCTAGATTCCTTAACGACATACTTTGGGCCCTCTACCATAGTGTAAGCCTTTATATCCCGTATAGCTTCCTTTTTGGTTTTCCACATGCTGCCTTCCTTTTAAACCCCACAACAACTACTAGAATAATCTTCATAACCCCATTGATTAGCATATACCTTCATGTTTGCATTTTTGGCACGCACAGTAATGGGAAGCTGTGCATACCAAGGTGATTCTTCTATCTGGTTCAGCTGAAATCCTCCTCCCTCTTCTTCACTTTCCTCGTCGTTCTCTTCTTCTTCCTTGTCTGGTTCTTCTTCTGCCTCCTCTTCTTCTTTGTCATATTCCGAGTCCAAGTTATTGGTTGTATATGGAGTACTTGGGTCCAAGCCCAAGTTAGCTTCTTCGTCCAATTAGCTTTCTTGGACAGGAATTGGGTCATATTCCTCACGTGTTCTCTTCTCCACAAATATGTCCATTGCTATTTCACTCGCATCTACCCCATATAAATTGACCATGGTTTGAACCATTTTGACAACATCTCTATCATTTTCAATAATCATTGTCCAGAACATTCCGGAAGCTACAGGACATCTAAATAGCAATTCATCTAGTTCTTCATTATCATCAAAAGAAATATTTTCAACTACTTTTTGCCATAACTGCTCATACGTTAACATATTTTCGTGAAACTTCAACCTTGCTTTACATCCTCCTTCGTACTCAAAACTAGTAAGCCTATTTTCCTTAACTTCTCCATCGCACAACACTCTAATTCGAATAGTTTACCGAGATATTTTAGATAGATCTATATACAAAAATTTATAAATTTGTTTAAACAAGTCGAATTAAAAATCTACCCCTAATTAATTCAAACGCATCATTTTGACCAATGATCAAACAACTATAAATTGTTATACCAAAGGTTCAACAAGTCTTTCCAATGGTTTTCTGTGGTAGGGGTTTAATGAGGCCGACAGTCGCACCCTCACAAGAGCCCGAGAGGGGTCTTGCATCGAGTAGGCTTGTCTTTGGCCATTTTATTAATATATAGGGGTTTCGACCCCTCCAATTCACCAAAAAAATGGTTCAACAAATCTAAGTTACGAAATAATATTTTTGGCAAATTAACTTAAAAAATCAAGTATCATTCTTAATCAAATCTCGAGTTTCAAAGTTTAACATTATCGATAATTAATAACGACGGTTCAACAAATTAAAATTAACAACAACCATTATTAAGCGATTATCAAGTTTCAAAAATCACCATTAACAATAATTAATTATACTAATCTGTCCTAATTCACGAAATTAATAACGACAGTTCAACAAATCAAAACTAACGACCATTATTAAGCGATTATCAAGTTTCAAAAATTACCATTAACAATAATTAATTACACTAATCTATCCTAATTCACGAAATTAATAACGACGGTTCAACAAATCTAAACTAATAACAACCATTCTTAATTGATTATATAGTTTCAACAATTACCATTAACAAAAATTAACTAAAATAACACAAAATTAATAACCACGGTTCAAAAATTCGTAAACAAACTATATCATAAAAGCTAATTAACAATTACTTACCTGCTTGAAGCTTCAAACCGTGCAAAAAATTGCTCTTCAAAGCTTGAAAAAATAAAAAAATTTGGTGGAATTTGGGGGGGGGGGGGGCTTATTACGTTGTTCGTTCTCGGAGTGAACCTTGTTATAACCAAGTTTTGACCAATAAACAGAATTTTATCCCGCCTATTGGTGGACAGAAAATCTCATAATCCAATTTGTCCGTGAATTCCAGATTTCCTGTCGAGACCTTAGATAACCGGTAGGCGAGATAAAATCCCGACTACTGGTTCATTAAGTAGATTTTTATCCCGATTCAACCAATAGCCGGGATTTTATACCGATTTCTATAGTTGGGATAAAATCCTGGCTATTGGTTGAACCGGGATAAAATCCCGGCTATTGAACTAGTAGCCGGGATTTAATCTCAAATGTCCACCGTGGACACCTGTTTCATAATTTTGATTGTTGGGTACTAAAATAATAAATATTTGTGAATAGTAATACCAAATAAAAAAAATCCGTTCTTTTTTCAGTTCCCGTTCCGGAGTCGACTGGAGTTTCTTAATTTTTCCTTGTTTAAGACAGATGAATAACCTGGAAACTGTTCCGGCCCAAGACAGAACCTTAAGCTCGGCCTAAGACGAGGCCCACAAAAGTCCGCCCGATGCGAAGCGCCAAAGGCACGACCTTTCCAGAAGCCGTTAGAACTCGGACAAGTCCTCCCTCTATCGGCAGCTACAAGTAGCAGAAGAACAAGAAAAAGAAAAAGGGTCCAAAGCTCTAAAGGACGAGCTTTTGAGACGGCGAAAGAGATGCCGAACACCAATAGTGACGGTAACGGGACGAGGACGGTGAGGCTGAAGTGTCCATGGATGGGAAAGGTGATGTCTTTGGTCATCTGGGAAGAGGAAAGGGTGGACCTCGGGTCCATCGCGAGGGCGTTTGGGGTGGACCCATCAACGGTTAGACTCAACGGCTACTTTCTAAGCAGAGGGGTTGACCTTGTTTCCTGCTCCGTCACCTGGCGATCCCTCCTCGGCTTCTTTGCTTCCAAAGGGCTGTCCACCGGCGAGAACGACTTCAACGGTCCGCTTGCTGTGGACGGGAAGCCATCTAAAGTTGGCACCAAGAGTATGGCTTTATGTTTCCTTCAATAATAAAAGTTCGACCTAGTTTCACGAACTATGTTTATTGTTGCAAGTTTGAAGGAGTTTTTTTTTTAATGGTTATATGGAATTCTTGATTCCCAGGAGGCCATGATCCAATGGATGCAGACAGCAGGGTTCGAAAAGCCGGATACGAGCGTGGTGATGAAGATGGGATCAGTGGGGCTGGAACCACTTGCTTGCCGATGAATAAAAGGTTGAAGGATAACAAATCAGGTAAGAACGGTGAGATTTTGCTGTGTCATCGATTTGCCGATTGTCGATGACTGTCGGCTGAGGGTCAGTTTTGCAGTAGCTTTTGTCTTCTGCTAGTTAATAGATTTGATCAACGTGTAGCTGACATTTCGACTCTGCTTATTCGTATCAGAGGAAGGCAATCGTCTCTGTAAATGGAGTGGTATTGGTTCCAAGAGAAAGCAATTACTAGAAGATATCAGTTTACTCAAGAAGTTGAAGATTAATGAGAACAACCCAGGCAAGTCAATAGTATTTTGCACTCACTTCTTCTGCTTCATGCAGTATATTTAGCTATTTTGATATTCCATCCCTCCCTCTTTTGCCATTCAGATTCTGCCTGTATTGACCGTCTCGGTATCGCCTCTAGCAAGCCAATCACATGTAGTTTAATAAGCGGCAACATGAAGCGAACGATAGGAGAGGAGCTGTTACTAGCACCTCCTTGCAAACAGATTCGATATAAGATTTAGTTGACAGTAATTACTTTCCCTTGCTCATTGGTTTTCTTGGTTCCACCTCTTCCTGAAGAGGTTTGTGCAGCCATAAAGCCTTGATCTTGCCTGTTGTAAATGAGAATGAGATTGGTAGGAGGTACACCTGAAACTTTGAACTTCTTGTGAATTCGAAAGTACACTTGTGTGTGATTCGTAAAGAAGCTTGATCTTCTCCCATCCTTCCCCACCCTGTCAAGGATACAACGGATTTTCCTAAACCATTATCTTCAGTGTCGAAAGCATAGAGTTCCATAACAGGAATTTCCGAGCAAAGTCATTTCATGACACGGCCTCAGACCTGCAATAATTTTGATCCTAGCTAACATGATTAGACCAGTGACTTGCAAGAGTTGTATTTTTTTCACGACAATGCCTGAGTTTGAACCTTGGACTCCGAGATATTTATAATGCCTATGCCATTAGGCTATAAGCCATTTGGCTGCAAGAGTTGTATTAACACAAACTGGGACACACAAAAATTCCTATTTCTTAGTGGAGGAAGCTATCACTCTTTTAATCACTAAAATTACCTAATCTTTCGTATTAGAACCATCGTACATTCCCCATCAAGTAGAGCGGTTGATAGCCAGTCTGACAATGCTGTGTCATCCAAAATAGAACTGCCAAGCAACAGCTAACAAAGCCACCAACAGGACAGCTTTTAGTTGTCATTTCTTTGCAGGAAGTTTTGATCGCGATTGAAGCAGGCATTAATTGTATAACAAGTTAAAATTTTGATCAGGACAAGCAGGATCAATGTTTTCCATGACTCAGCTCAGTATGGATAGTGTAACGTTCATACCTTTGCTTTTCCAGAGTTTTCTTCCTCATCAACACGTTTTCTTAATACATTGAGAAATGAACCAAAATACACTGCATAGGCTGTGGATGTAAACGTAATTACATTGTAAGGCATGCTAAAGATCAGGAGTTGTCAAAGGTAAGAGTAGAACTTGTGCGTAAGATAGAACAGGACTCTTTTCCTGCACACACACACACACAAAAAAGAGAGCGAATCAAGTCAAATAAAACTTTCCGAAACAAGTGAGTGATAGACATTATAACTTCATAAGATTGTACTGTTAACTGAAATCAGGAAAGCGGACAATTGCAGATGGAATATCAAACCCTTGATTAGCGTCAGGAGATATGCATCAATATGTAAGAAAACCCTACCAGATAAGAAAAACAACTGGGTAAGTCGGTGAAAGCAGAATAAACAGGCATGAGACACCAAATATAATAAATAATATGCAGATGTTTTTAATGACAATGCTCTAACAGTTGCATTCATCCAACCTTAAGAGTACTACTGTGTGCATCATTAGCAAGCCATATGCATAAGCCATCATAATAGGCTAGATTTTTCTCAAGTTGCACCCTTCCAACACAAAATTTGAGCTTAAAGAAGACCACCGAGCGAGGTTGAAGTTCTTTTTTCCCTATAAGAACTGGAGCTACTTCCCTGACCACCAAAGCGTCCTCCGATCTTAAACGCGACCGCCCCATCATCCCTCGTAGTTCCACCGACCACCTTGCTGTCTGGCGTAAACGACACCTCCATCTCCTTCAACATGAAACTTCCGAGCCGATACCACCCAAATCAACAAAAATATTTTCAATTTTTCCAAATCTAACTCACCACCGAAGAATGTGGTGGGACCGACAAGACAAGACAAGACGACAGCTGATTGTAGTACGTAGGGTGCTCGTGGGATGTTGGGGCCAAGCATGCTTTCATTTATGGGCTTGAGCTATTTTATTTTTAACTATCTCGAGTTCAGTCCTTTTCTATTTTTGGTATTGGGATTTAAAATCGCCGACACACATCCTTTTGTATGGAATTTTTGCTCGTCAATAAAGGATTATGTATTCTCACTTGCACTTTGTTAATTAGAGAGAGGGAGTGACAGAAGAAGACGATCTACAGCACCTCATATTTTTTTGATTAGATGTTATATTTTCAAAAATATCATTGAACATAAAATTTAATACTTTGTAGCTAGTGGTGGAGTATGTGAATGTCCACTTATTCCATGACTTAGCTTGATTTATTCTTTTTTATTCGAAAGTGGAATACTATAATCCACATGGTTGAACCCGAGAGCATCCAACTCTATTACATAATATGGCCAAACAAATTGCATGCTTAAAGATCCTCGTAAAATAACAAAAACACAACTTAAGCACTTGTGTTCATAGCAGCTGCTACGACAACCTTATTTACGTGTAGATAGAGAACTAAACACAAGTTGCCTCGTCTTCTGTACCATCATCCATCAATGGGGGGAGCATTCCGGGGGAGGGACAGGATGCCCTTTGGGGTCATTACAGTAATCGTAGAAGATGTACTTCTTCTTCACCTTGTCGTACTGTTGCTGTTCCCTGGAGCTCAGCTTCCAGTGCTTCTGGGAGTTCCACCAGTACTGACTTGAATGGCAGGATCCGAGGAGCTCCCCGGAGCTTCGGACGGGGCAAGCGTTCTTGATTTCGAATCCTTGGAAGTAGGCGTGGAAGGGGGCGTAGCTCCAGTTGATCTTCGTTTGGCCTCCGTCTGTCGCCCAGTCGTCGCCGTTCCACAAGCTTGCCGTTATTTGCAACGGCTTCGATGGGTATTTCACTCCGATCTTTTCGTTGTTCTTCACTACTCTTATTGGTATCCGGTCCACGTAAAATCTAGGAGATCATGAGCATATACGAACAATGTTTTTAAGAACATCGAGTGAGTCATCAATTCTGCTCTCTTTGTGCCAATTAAATTGGTTTCGTTCGGTCTATTTTTTTATTAAATAATTATATTTAACATATTTAATAACTCTTCCCTAAAAAGACATGTCAAATAATTCTAAAATTTCTGTATCTTTTGTAAACAAAAACCATAATTTAATCACCATTTAATAAAACTGTAAAATAAATTTTAAAATAAAAAGTTTGACGGGCGATATAGCTGGTCTAATTAGATTGACCGATAGTCCATCCAGTCTCCGAACAACATTCTAAAACACAGCCATATATTTTTACGAGTAGGCAATGTAGTGCTTCAATTTCGAATATCATCTTTTGGTACTAAAAAGCCATATATTTTTTCCCATGTGCACAAAATGTCCCAAAAGTTGAAAATTATGAATTAAATCCAACTGACAAGAGCAGAGAGATTAGATTAAACTTACACAATCTGGTACTGGTTCCAAAGGATACTGTAAGTATGAAAATCAGCAGTGGGATCAAACCAGAGGTGCAACCTCTGCTCCTTATTACCGTCTCCACTTGCGAAGACATTTGTCTGCAATATGATTGGCTTACCTTCTACGTTGCCCAGAAACTCGAAGTCCAGTTCGTCATGAGAATTATCTTCCGAACTTAACTGCAAATTAAAATTAGTTAACTGACACGTGTACGATAACTATTGATGATTAAGATGTTAATATGCGAGTTTAATGATACTCACGTAGAAAGCTGTAACAACTCCTGCAGAATTCTTCCCAGGTACCTTGATCCTCATGTCAAACTTTCCGGATCCGAAGAACCGTTTGGACCGAAATCTGCCTCCTACGATTGTCACATAATCAAAATGTTTCGGGCAATTATTGGTAAAATTCCTTTTAAATAGGATATGATAGTACTAAACTATGAACATTTCTCCAAATTTTGTAATTTTCATTTATTTCACGTGTAGGATAAAATTTAACCGTAAAAAAGAATATTACGTTCAAGTGTAGTCAATTACTATCTTGTTGTTTAAAAATTAAGTGCCATCTCTGTTTCCAAATTTGAAAAAAAACTTATCATGCATCGGCATTTCTAATATCTATTACACTAATTTCATATTATAAAACTATATAGCTCTCCTCAGAAAACCAATTAATTTCATAAGCAAGTGGAAGAGAAAATATTTGACGAGAAAAATGATTAAACAACAAAAAAAAGTCACCAGAATAATAATCCAAGGAAAGCTGAGCCTCGTTCCCTCCATTGAATACGAAGACGTGATTATTTCCCCAATCAATTCCATAGTTCTGTCCAAATGAACCCATTTGACCAACGGCTCTACCCACCAACACCTCACAGAGCACAACAAAAAAAACAAGGAGCTGCTTCAAACCAGCCTGAAAATTTCTCATTATGAATTTATGGTTTCTCTCTGTTTGGATACTATGAAGTAAATCATTAACAAGTGTACCGTAATTAATCGGAGGACTCACGAACGCTAACTTATATAACGAGTATGTGATAGTAGTTTCTTTGGGTTTATAATCTAAGTTACGGAGTCAATTAAAATGTAATGATATCGTTATATGTGTTTGCGAATGTGAACTTTTTTGATTTTATTGATTAATGATTTACCTTTCTACGATAATGTATTATGTATATGGCCATTTATTTGCCTAAAACAAATTTAAGATTTAGAGATCTTTAAGTTTGAACAATAAAGCTATTAATTTTTTTTTTAGTTTAGACCATAAATGCACTATAACACCTTAATGAAATGATATTAACTTAAAAAATACGCAACTAATATAAGAGTTACATCTTATAAAAAA